>CAUYPK010004903.1:0-16179 GCA_963574355.1 Loris lydekkerianus
TTTGTTTTTTGTATGGTGGAAAAACATAGCCCCTGTCTTAGGTTGCCTGCTCTTGCAGTTTCAGTCTTACCCGTCATGGGGATACAAACATCAATGGTTTGGTCCCTGTCTTAGGTTGACTGAATGCAGAGTGATCTTACCAGTCTTTGGGTACTATGAATGTAATCCACCCTGTAGCCTCTCCATATCCTGTCTTAGGTTGTCCCCGCTTTGGGAATCTTACCCGTCATTGGTGCTATGGAGGGCGGTGAAGACTAATAGTTAGATTCTTGGTTAATGAGCTGGTGATATTGGACCTCGAACTGATTTAATTGCCTCTAACCTTTTTTAAGGATACAGGGCCCAAAGGTGAAGGGTAAATAAGGGTATCAGGGGAAGAAGGTAGGGATTAGCATTAGCTGTAGACAGATAAATACAGGCTATGTGGGCCAATGCATTTCTTGAAAACTGTAAATGTCTGGTTATACTGAGTCTAAGTAAAATTGTTATCAATAAGGAGGACTTTAGCAATCATTGCAATGACATTTTCAAATTTCTGTTTTATAAAATATACAAGTTATTTAGGAGATGTATAGAAAACTATCAAATGTGTGGTACTTTGGGGAATGTTTGAAGAGCTGCAAGCCATGGTGGACAATCTCAGGTTGCTCACAGAGGCACCAGAAGACATGAGTGAGCAGTGTTGGCAATGGTACAAGACTAGCTAAGACTACAGGTGAAGTTCTCCACTCAGATGATAAACACCGCAGGAGGCTCAAGGCAAGTGAGGTTAATTCAGGCCTGAGGAGAAGGAGATGATGTTAGGTTAGAATGTGCCCTCCAAACTGCACGTTGAAACTTAATCCCAAACGTGGCAATATCAAGAGGTGGAGACTAAGAGGTGATTGGGTCATAAAGGTTCTGCCCTCACAAGTGGATTAATCTATTTATAGATTAGTGGATTAGTGAGTTATGATAGGAGAGAAACTGGTGGGTTAATAAGAGAAGAAAGACCTGAACTAGTATGCACATCCCCTTACCAAGTGATACCCTGTGTCATGTTGGGACTCTGCAGAGAGTCCACACCAGCCTCGCCAGATGTACCCTCTTGACATTGAACTTTCCGGCCTCCAGAACTGTAAGAAATACAGTTCTTTCTTACAATTTACCCAGTTTCAGGTATTTCGTTATAAACAACAGGAAATGGACTAAGAACCCATTAGAGGAGTAGCAGTTTTTAAAAATTATGAAAATAAAATCATAACTAGAACAATTTATGAAAACAGAAACAGCCAACCCTCATGGTGTTCCTTTTAAATTGGAACGAAGAGAGAGGGGTACTCAGGAGGGGTCATCATGGTCCGAACGTGTCCCCCCACCAAATTCATACTTTGAAACATAATCTGTAATAAGGTGGTATTAAAAGATGGCACTTTGGGGAGGTGATTAGAACATGAGAACTTCCACCCTCAGGAATGGGATTAGCACCCTTATGAAAGAGGCCTAGAAAGCGTGTTTGTTCTTTCACCACGTGGGAATGCAGCAAGAAGGTGCCATCTGTGAAGAAGAGGGTCCTCCCTGGATGTTGGATTTGTCAGCACCTTGATCCTAGACCTTCCAGCTTTCAGAACTGAGAGCAATACATTTCTGCTGTTTACAAATTACCTAGCCTAAGTGTTTTGTTATGGCAGCCCAAATGGATGAAGATAGAGGGTAAAGCTTGATGAAGAGTTTAAAGGAGGGAGCAAGAATATTTTCTGCAGAGCACCGAGAGGAGGGTGGCCTAAGAGGCGGTGAGAGGTGGGCAGGGAGATCCTTTCTAGGGGAGGGACAGAGTGTCAGACTGAGAAATTGGGGCTTCTTTGATAGATAAGTGGAAACTCTGGAGTGTTCTTAGTTTGAGGATGGCAGTAAAAGCTGGGAGCCAGGAAGTGAAGTGTTGATGCCTAGCAATCCCTTTTCTCCCCAAATTCTACCTACTTTTGTGTCCACGTGAACATGGTCCTAGGGGCAAGACTGTTACCTACGTGCGGTGCACAGTGTCTCATAAAAAGAAGGAACGTTGTTCATCTACATTTGAAGTTTATTTTGCAGGTAATAGTAGGTTTAGCATCCAGACTTCCAGGAGGTCACATTCTTAAGTGCTGCAGGATGGTCAAGGCAATTCTCTTAGGATATCTGCCAAGACAGATTCTTTTAGCAGCAGATAGCCTGAATCCATTCCAAGAATGCACCTGTTAGATGAGAATCCAGATCTGGTAACCAGCAGTAGGCCAGATGCAATGGCTCATGCTTGTAATCCTAGCACTCTGGGAAGCTGTTCCAGACTAGCCTGAGTAAGAGTGAGACCCCATCTCTACAAATATAGAAAAACTAGCTGAGCATGGTGGCAGGTGCCTATGGTCCCAGCTACTTGGAAAGCTGAGGGAAGAAGATCATTTAAACCCAGAAGTTTGAGGTTACTATGAGCTAGGCTAGGGCCATTGCACTCTACCTAGGGTGAGAAAAAAAAAAAAGAGAGAGAGAGCTAAGTCAGGCTCTGTGCTGAATTGTGAGACAAGACAAAATCTATTGATTTTAGGTTCATAACAGCCATTTTGCAAAATTGGTAACACAAAGGTGCATATATTCATCTTGAGGTTGTGAGCTGATGGACTTATGGAAATGATCTGACACCAAGAACATACTTCCCTTTCCTCTCCTCTCTCTCCCATCTTCCTTCTTCCCTTTCCTTCCTTTCCTTAGCAATATTTTTCAAATGTCTCATCTTGGGTTTGTCTTCACAATGTGTAGAAACCAAGCAAGGTTTCTATTGTCCATTAGAAGCATATTCCAGAAGGGAAGACATAAATATTAAGTAAACAAATTCATAAATAGTTTCATTAGGTGATGAGTGCTGGGAAGAAAGAAAAGAAGGCAGGGGATCACATTGGAAAGGGGCTGGGGTGTTAATTTCATTTCCCCTAGAGTAGACAGGAAGGTCATTCTGAAGGGGTGTCCTTGACTGGGGACCACTTCTGGGGTGGTGATGGGGGCCTGGTGGGAGGCATTGCTGGAAGAGGTGGGAAAGAACAAGGGTCAGTCATCAAACAGCAAAAGGGTGGATGTGGCTGGAAAGGAGAGGTCAGGGGGAGAAAGGTAGAACCAGGAGGAGTGGTCAGGAGCTAGACCCCTAGGGACTTGTAGGACATTACAAAGATCTTACCTTTCATTCCACATGCAGTGGGAAGCCATTGGTGGGAGTTGAGCAGGGAGTAAGGCGGTCAGATGTCTCCTTGTTGTGGAGACAAGGATGTGGGAAGACCAGCTTCTCTTCCCTTCTGGCTGCTGTAGAGGACAGGTGAAAGCTGGCAGAGGTAGAAGTATGAAGATGGCAGTGGGAAGGGTAAGAGGGGTTAGGCAGGGCTCAGCATACATTTTAAGGGGTTAACAGAGGACTTGCTAATAACGGTTTGGATGTGCAGTGGGGGCAGAAAGAGGAAGAAATCAAGGATGATCACTAGGTTTGTGGTTTGAGCAACTGGGTGATTTATGAGGCCATTTTCTGAGATAGGGCTGTTTAGAAGGAGGTGGTTTAGATTGGAGAGTTCAGAGTTCTGCTTTTATCACTTTAAATGAGAACATGGAGTATTAGGTTGATACTGTAGTCTAGAGTTTAAGATAAAGATAAGAGCTAGAAGTACACTTTGGAAGTCACAAGCATGTAGATGGTATTTAAAGCCACAGGTCAAGACCTGGGATGGGAGGTGCCCGCCCCGAGGCTGAGACTGAGCTCAGGGGCCCTGTGTTATTTAATGGACAGTCTAAGGATGAGGTGCCATAAGGAAGGCTGAGGAGGAATGTCCAGTGAAACTAGAGGAAATCAGAAGGGAAAGGTGTCCTGAAAACCATAATGTTTCAGGAAGGAACAGGTGGGCATCTGTATGAAATTCTGTTGAGAGTAAAATGAGGACAGAGAATTGACTACTGAATTTGACGTGATGACCTTGACAGTAGCAGCTGCAGATGGATGGTGAGAATGAACTTCTGAACAGAACGGATTCAAGAGATAATGGGCAATAAAGAAGTAGAGACAGCAAGTATGAGTGTAGACAATTCTTTCTAGCTTTTTCTATAAATTGGAGCAAAAAATGGGGATGTGAGGTCAAGGATGGATTTTTAAAAATGGGAAACCATTAAAACCTTTTTGCACACAGATAGAAGTGGTTCAAAAGAAAGGGAAAAATAGATGAATCAGAAGAAAAAGAAGATAATAGGAGTTGCAAAGTCCTTAAGCAGGCAGGAGGGTGGGAGATCTAGAGCACAGGTGAGTGCTTGGGCTGAGGAGGTAGGAAAATAGGGAAGAGAGTTAAGGTTGCTGGTAAGTTGGTAGAGTTGGGATGTGGGAAAAGCAAGGTTAATCTCTACTTATTGTTTGTTTGTTTTCCTGAGAAATCAAGCAGTGTTATTAAAGACAGGGGATGGGGATGAGGTCTTTTAGAGTTTTAGGAAAAGAACCAAAGGTATGAAATAGTCATTTTGGAGAATGAGAAACTGAATTGATGAAACATATAGTGTTGTCAGGAAGTTTTGAAAGGCCACTTGAGAATTTTGTTCTTAAATTGAAAATAAAATCTAAATTTAAAGCAAAACCTGTTGGTACAATTGCTTGCTTTCCTTTGGTCATGTTCAGCTGGGGGCAGATGCTGAGCAGATGACGGTTTAGGATTAACCAGCTTAGGGAGTTGTGCCCAGTGAGTCCTAGACAGGAAGGAGAGAGAAAAAGTTGGTAAGCATGTGTGCAAGTGGGGGAGTACCCAGATGGATCACGGATTCCCGGAGGGCAAGGGGGGAAGTGAACCTCTTATGGAACTGATGACAGTGAGCAAACATTTGGTGGCATCAGTAGACTTGGGGTCAGTGTGGGTCTGAGAACTGTGGACTCGTACATCTTGTCCATCCTTTCCACTGTTTATGCTTTCACATGAGAAGACCTCTGGATTCTGAGACCTAGTCATTTCCTCTATGCAATCACTCCCATAACTCTGATCTTCATTGATGGCTCCTTTCTTGGGATCCTATTATGTTTTATTATGTTTTATATGTACTTCATCAAATTATATTTATGATTAGCTACTAAGGGCTAGCTCATACTGTAGCAAAAATATGAGGAGCAAGTAGAGACATGAACCTCGGCCCTCATGGATATAGGGTCTATTATAGATAGACATATGCTATATAATACAGATAAATTGCATGGCACAAAACCTCATTTTGAAAAATATCATGGGTGATGAACATTTCTTTACAACTAGACTGCAAGCCCCAAGAAGGAGGAGCTTGTGCCATACCCACCACGGGGGGTCTAAGAAACACTTGCTGATTCCTTGAAGATGTTTCATTCAAAGGTCTGAAGGAAAAGTTATGGGGAGAAGAAGGAACTAGAAAAAGTTTTCTTGGAAGACATGATTCTGAATAAATGTGTGGTATCCACCAGGTTTAGGAAAACCTGGAGTAATTATGAAATAATATTGTCAAGGAAGTCTGGCTGCTTCCTTGACACCAGTGGTTCTCAACCTTCCTAATGCTGTGAACCTTTAATGCAGTCCAAAGTGGCTGTGACCCACAGGTTGAGAACCGCTGCTTGAGATAGTAATCCTTTGCATTTTTCCCCAGTTTTGTAGCGCTGAGACCCTATGTCCCTGGTAAACCATTATTTGTTTTCTTACCTTGGAAGGCTGAAATGTATGTGTGCCAGTCAGATCCTCAGAAGAAATACATCGATCTCAAAATTGTGGTTACTTCAAATTGTTGGAAGATCTGGTACCTGGAAGTGTACTTACCGGGAAGTGACCAAGTCCTCAGAGCAGATACAGCTTTCTCTGCTCCACCATTGTCAGGCACTTTATGCTTATTATTTAAAGAGGTCTTAGAACAGCACCTGGGTGCCCTCCTTCTGGGAAGCCTATGTTTGCAACACACATTTATCATTATTTACATATGAAATAGTCAGATGGAATGATGTTCTTTGCATAAACTGGCAATTACAAGATGCAGTTCGTGACGAAACTCAAAGTATAAAATCAGACTTTAAGCCCTGCTTTCTAATCATGAGAGGTTATGAAGTAGAGAGATGTGGTGGGTAAGTGGAAGAACTCAGTCTTCTTATTTTTTTCTATCTGGGACCAATGATCAGTAATATCTAGTCACTTTTTCTGTTCAAATGGAACACGTGTGTCTGGGATTGGGTTTTGGAAGTGAACAGTCAGTTCAGATGTTGGTGATGGGCTGGAAAGCTTATGGAACAGTTAGTTATCTTAAATCATGGAATTTGGATGACCCTGAAGCCTTGATTCTGCTGGATGTATCATTGCTCTATTAAAAAAAAAATATAGATCGTCGCTGGGCATGATGGCTCACGCCTGTAATTCCCGCACTTTGGGAGAGACTGAGGTAGGAGGATGACTTGAGGCCAGGAGCTGAAGACTAGCCTGGGCAACATAGTAAAACTCTGTCTCTAAAAAAATCTAGCTGAGAGTAATGGTGTGTACCTGTAGTCCTAGTTACTCAGGATGCTGAGGCAGAAGGATTGCTGAGTCCAGGAGTTTCAGCCTCAACCTGGGTGACAGAGTGAGACTCTGTCTAAAAAATAAAAAAAGATCGATTGGGTTGTTCCACTCATCTTTTCTGTCACTACTGTCAATATCCATCACATAAAGTTCCACTTATGGGCATAACTTAAAGGGGTGTGTTTTCCTGTAAGAAACCATTTGGTCTTCCAGCTTGCAGGTGAAGCACACATTTGAGAAAGATGGGGTGAAGTTAGAGGTCATGAGTAGGTGCACCCTGTGCTGGGGAATGCACAGGTAAGTGTCATCAACTTTCTGTCCCTTTGGTGATCACCCATATCACAACACAGAGCTTCAGGCATAAGCTGGTGATGCTGCTATCCAAGAGCACTTGGAATCAAGAATACCCAGGGTACTATTTAGCTAGGGGTGCCATAACAAGATATTACAGCCTGGGTGGTTTAGAAACAGAAACTTATTTCCTCTCATCAAGTGTCAGCAGAGTTCATTTCTCCAGACGCTTCTCTCCTTGACTGGCCGATGGCTGTCCTCTCTCTGTACCCTCATGTGGTCTGTGTGTGTCCTCATCTCCTTTCCTGATAAAGGTACCAGCCATGTGGATGACCTCATTTTACCTTAATTATCTCTTTAAGGTCCTATCTCCAGCTGCAGTCACATTCTCAAATACTAGGGGTTAGGCTATCAACATACACATTTGCAGGGCTATGGACTCAGTTTAGTCTACAACACCTGAAGAATTTTGGAACTGGTGCCCTTCTTCAAGGAATCCAGTAATTTAGATTCTGAAATAATACCACAGTGATTCCATGAAGAGTGACAATAAGTTTTCTAAGTTCTAACTTCAGGATTGTTATCTAACTTCTCTTGGCCTGAGGAGTTTACTCTGAAATATGTTCCTAATAATACCCGCTTTCATTTTTTTTTGGTGATGCATCTGATGAGATACTGGCTATGAAAGTGATTTGAAAACATCAAGTCTTGTGCATATAAAAATATTAATATTAGTGATAATGCTAATAAAACGAGAAAATACTCATCTTTGAAAATCAAAGATTTTCAAACCACAGATTTTCTGTGGACTAAAGCTCCTTCTGCCAAGGTTCCTTTACTGCTTGACAAGGTGTTTTGTCTATTTTTATTTTATTTTATTTTTTTTTCTCACTTTGTTGCCCTCGGTAGAGTGCCGTGGCGTCACACTGCTCAAAGCAACCTCTAACTCCTGGGCTTAGGCGATTCTCTTTATTCAGCCTCCCGAGCAGCTGGGACCACACACCTGGCTATTTTTTGGTTGCAGTTCAGTCGGGGCTGGGTCTGAACCCGCCACTCTCGATGTAGGGGGCTGGTGCCCTACCCACTGAGCCACAGGGGCCACCCTGTTTTGTCTATTTTCTATCATGAAGAATCAGTGCTCACTGCTGAATGATACCTCACCTAACATATATCTGTCTGATAAAATTTCTTCCTTTTTTTTCTTTTTTTGAGACAGAGTCTCTCTCTGTCACTCAGGCTTAGAGTGCTGTGGCCTCAGCCTAGCTCACATCAACTTCCAACTCCTGGGTTTAAATGGTCCTCTTGCTTCACCCTCCTGAGTAGCTGGGACTACAGGCACCTGTCACCACACCCAGCTTATTTTTCTATTTTTAGTAGAGATAAGGTCTTGCTCTTGCTTAGGCTGATCTGGAACTCCTGAGCGCAAGTAATCCTCCCACCTCAACCTTCCTGAGTGCTAGGATTACAGGAAGGAGCCACTGTGCTCAGCCTGATAAAATTTCTTGAGTAAAAATATGTCCACTAATTGGAAATACATCTCTAAGTGACAGACACCCACACTAGTATTATAGCCAGTGCATGAACGGCTGGCTCTGAGCCTGAGAGTTTGGTTAAATCTTGGGGCCTTTCTAGAATGTTGTGGGGTGAGTAGTGTGTATATCGAATAGTGAGAAGTTGATGGAGGTGATCACTGGGTTGTAGTCACTGATGTGAGGTAGAATCAGAAAGTGGGAATGTTAGCAAAACACAAATATTTCCTATAAATGCAATTAATTTCCTGGCTCCACTTTAAATGCAAGAACTTAAATTCGACCAAGAGATCCATCTGGAGTAGTAGTGTAAGTGTGTATAAGAGGAAGTGCTGGATTCTATGAAATAAGAAAAATCTGGAGACATCATTTTACCAGACTTCAGGTTATACTGCAGTCTTATAGTGATCAAAACAGCATGGTATAGGTATAAAAATAGAGACATTGATATCTGGAATAGGATGGAGAATCTGGAGATGAAACAAGCCTCATATAGCCATCTAATGTTGGATAAGCAAAGGGATACACTAGGGAAAACAATCTCATTTAATAAACGGTGCTGGGAGAATTGGTTAGCCACATGTAAGAGAGAGAATGAAACTGGAACCACACCTCTCACTCCTTACAAAAATTAACTGTCAATGGATAAAAGATACTAAGACATGAAACTATAAAAACTCTAGAAGATAATGTGGGAAAAACTCTTGATCTTATCAGCCTAGGGAAAGAATTTATGAAGAAGATCCCACTGGCAATTCCAGCAGCAACAAAAATAAATAAGTAGAACCTGTTCAAGTAGTTAAAAAGTTTTTTGCACAGTTAAAGACACAATTCACAAAGAAAAAAGACAACCTTCAAAGTGAGAGAGGATATTTGTCTGCTATGAATCTGATAAAGGGCTAATCAGTAGAATCTACAATGAATCTAATCACTAGAATCTATAAGCATATCAACAAGAAAAGAGTAAACAACCCCATTAAAAACTGGACAAGAGGCATAAATAGAAACTTTTACAAAACGAGAGAAGAATGCTAATAAACACATAAAAAAGTACTCATCCCTAATTATCAGAGAAATGTGAATCAAAACCACTTTGAGATATCACCTAACCCCACTGAAAATAGCTGCCATCACAAGGTCCCTAAGCAACCATTGCTGTCTGCAAACTAGTGCAGCCTCTAATGAAAGAAATATGGAGATTCCTCATATAACTTTATAAGCATAGACCTTCCATTTGACCCTGCAATTCCACTACTAGGGATTTACCCAAATGAATAAAAGACATTTTATCACAGGGACATTTACAATCGAATGTTCATAGCAGCTTAGTTCACAATTGCAAAGATGTGGAAACAACCCAAGTGCCCATCAACACATGAATGGATTAATAAACTGTGGTATATGTATACCATGGAATACTATTCATCCCTAAAACAAAAAAAAAAGAAGAAGATTTTGCATCCTTTGTAACAACTGTATGGATTTGGAAAACATTCTCCTAAGTAAAGTATCATAAGATTGAAAAAACAAACATCACATGTACTCAATACCAATTTGAAAGTAGGAGATTAACAATCACGTTCCTACACAAGAGAAAATCTCAATTAAATTTAAGAAGGGGGAGGTGGAAATGGGGTTCAGTAGCTTCCCACACAATAGGTACAATGCATGGATATATGGCATACTCCCTGGGTGTAGGACCCAGCTACAACTCTGAGTTTAACTTTTCATGTGTAAATTATATAACCTAAGGTTTTGTACCCTAATAGTAATCTGAAATTAAAAAATAAAAATAAAAACAATAAGAGTAGGGGCTGGGCAACTTTTGCTAAGGGGAAGAAGTCAGCCAAGAGGAAAGCATATCTGGATCAAAACCCTCTGAGAGACAGGCTATGCCTGGTGGCCTTGGTCGCTGTCTTTGGTAGACTCTATTTTCTTTCTTCAGCATTGCCAGACACTGGCACAGAGAGGTGGGGTGAGGAAAAACAAACAATTTTCGAAAGCCTATTATGTATTATTGCCTTTACATATGCTAACTCACTTTGTTTTTATAAATATTGTGCAGTAAGTTACTATTATCCCCATTTAGCAGATGAGAAAACTGAGTCATCATAGTCAGAAAGTAAATGTCAAAATGGGAATCTAAACCTGGGCTTATGACTTTGTAGCCTGAGTTTTTTTCCACGATGGTGCTGAATAAGAAATGAGCATGAGGGTTGGCAGATATTATCCTATAGCTTCTGGGATGTCAAACATTGGTAACATATCATTTATTTTATTAATTCTATTGTTATAGACATGTACATTTTTCATAATTGTAATTTAAAATTTCTGGCAAAGAATGCATTCTTCCAATCAGCAGAGTGGTCGGTAGTTACTCTGTCATGGTATCTCTTAGTTTCACCTCTTTTGTTAAATCCTGAGTGGACTTTATCACCACTGCCTGCCCCTGCTATCTTTAAGATGTCTCATCATGAAGCTGGTGAGGTCAGAGTTTATCAAACATCTCTTATTCATCTTCACAGCTCCACCCAATTCCACTCTTATCTGTCTGTGGATTCTCATCTTGAGCTGCACGCTCTTGGCCACTCCCTTTCTGTTCATCCTCATTCCTGATCTCTGTATCTTTTTTCCATTCATTCTTTTAAAATTTTCTTCCAATCGGTGACTTCAAGCCAAAGTACATCTAACAAACCTGTGCACTTGGAGTCCCTAAAAACAAAATGCATGACGATTTCAGCAAAAGATGATATATCTGTGACTTCACCTACTTCAGCTTTCCTGACCCTGTGTCAACCTCACCTGGGCTGTCCTTCACATCCCTTTAGATTTTTTTCTGTAATTTGGATCCCGAGGACTCATTTTTTTTTTGCTATCTCCCCTTTTCATCTAGCCAGAACAATCTTTTATACTATAAAAGGCGACAGCAATCTTTAACTCTGTAATTTTGTAGTACTTGCGAAGTTTCTCTTGTATACGTGTACCATTATTTATTTAATCAACTCATTACTATTGCATATGTATGTGGCGTCCCATTTTTTTTCTTACCATAAATTACCCTGTTGTGAACACCTTTGTGACTAAATCATAGGGGATTTCTCTGATTACTTTCTCTTGGCAAATTCTTAGATGTAGAATTTCTGAGCCAAATTATATGCATATATTTAAGACTATGGAAAAAGATTGCCTAAATTGTTTTTCAGAAAGATGATCTCAGTTTGCTGCTCCAGCAGAAGAGAGGGAAAGGTTCCCGTGAATAATTCTAAAATGTATGGTGTCACGGGGTCCATCCTGTGCATCGCGACTCAGCCATGTGATCGCTGATAAACACCGTAAACTTAATCACTCCTGGTTGATTTCTCTGTAAATACGAGGCATTGGATTAGAACTCTATGTTCTTCATCCATCTCTCATTCTAGTGTGCTATCATTTTACAAGAGATAGGGCTCTCCAAAGAGAACTTAGTGGATGGAGACTGAAAACAGGAGCATAGTAGACACAGAGATGAGGGTTTTCTTGAAGTTTTCTTGGGAGAAAGAAAGGATTCACTATGGTCTTTTCTCCCACTTTGGACTCTTAAAAAAAGTTGGGAGTGGCACTAAATACTTAACAGAATTACCTTAAATCTTGCCTCCATTTCAGTGAGTAGTGTCCATCATAGCTAACACCATCATTGTTATTCTACAGATGAAGAAACAGAGGACGTGGCAGGCTACTGACTTGCTCAACCTTATAGGGTGAGTCAGAGGTAAGGAAGAAAAGTGCATGTGGGGTTACAGACATGTAGGCTAATACTCTGCCCCAGGGCGTTGTCCATCATGGAGGTTGCAAGGACAGGTAGAGTCAAGTCTTTCAAAATATTGTTCTCTGACAAAGCCCCGAGGCCCTCACCAGCTAGGCCCTTTTCCCTGGATCCTATCTGTCTTCTTTGCCTCTTTTTTTTTTTTCTTAAGACATGGGGTCTTGCTATATTGCCCAGGCTGGTCTCAAAATCCTGGCCTTGGCCTCCCAAAATGCTGGGATTATAGGTGTGAGCTGTGGCACCTATTCGTTATCTCTTTTTTTATTCCTCTGGCAATGAGCCTTAGGCCACTGGGCATCCCTGCAAAAGGATAAAATTTGATGAATATACTGCCAAACTCAGACATGGGCTGGTAAAAATTAAGTTGAAAGACATAATGAAATGGCAGCATCAAGGGTAGAGATAAAAGCAATGTGCGTTACTTAAACAATTTTATTGAGCGATGGGTAGATAGACATAGGTTCTGTGAAGGCAGCAATCAGTTGTAGCACACAGAATTTGATAGGCGCTCATCAAATGCCAAGCTGTGGAGTACAAGGACAAGTAAGCCACAGGTCCATCCCTCAAGTGACTCTCAGTCCAGCAGCGGAGACAGACAAGAAAACAAATGCGGCAGTAAAGTCATAAATAGAAATTTATACAAATACCAACGTAGCGCAGAGAAGGGAATGATTAACTTGAAAGTTGTACCAGAATAAAACTTCAAAGTCTGCTGCGTCTGATGGGTTGCAGGTGTAAACTCCTTTTAGAACAGCTGTACTTCTAAACTTTTTTCTAACATGAATTTGTATGTATCAAAGCCTATATTGTTTCATTATACAACTAGATGTATGTATGTTAAAATCACATTTGAGAACTGAAATCATTAAATGACCTGATGGTGCTTTCCCCTTTTTTCTTAGCAGAGAAAAAAAAAATTTCTTAACAGAATAGTCCCATTGGATTGAAGAGACATTTGTTTCTAACAAATTGACACTTCATTATTTTCCACTGGGAGCAAATGTGCACCTCTTTTTGATTAGTCAGAGCTTGTTACATGGAAAAATAAGGAGACTGCATTAGAATAAGCAGGCTCCTCTGGGCTGGAGAAAATGCAGAAATATGAAGAGGTTGAGTTTAATTGTTTCAGTAAATGAAGTAGGGGTGTGGGGCGTGTTTACTGGAATATAGGACTGGGCAGACTTGAAAATTACGTAAAAGAAGCTTTATGATAAAGTGCATTGGGTTAGTTTGCTAGTTTCTAAATTCGATACTGGTGAATTTCAGTGTATCAGATTTCTACGTGATGAGGAATACATGTGAAAGCCGCATATACAAATTCACTTCCTAACTATTTCTGAAATGATTTGTGACATTTAGGAGAACCTCATGGGAGATTAACACTAGAAAATCCTCCTGTCAATAAAGAAGAAAAATGCATAATGTCAATTGTCAAAATGTTTCTCTCTTTTTTAAAAATTTAGTTGGTATTACATCACAACTGTATACATTTATGGGGTGCAATATGATGATTTCATAATGCGGAATGCTTAAATCAAACTAATTAACATACACAAAGATAATTGAGAAAGAAAGAGAGAGAAGTGGGAGAGGGGAAGGGAAGGTGGGGGAGGACAAGAGGAGGGAGGGCATTTGGTGAGATCTCTCCTAAGGTACGCAAAACGTTTCTCTTATAGAAAATAGTTGGAAAACCCTACAACGGAAGTTCTCTATCTTAACACGTCAAGAGCTATGTGAAAGAAATTTTCCTACCAGAGAAATTAAGATGGTGGAGAAGGTGGTAGAAAAGACTGTTGCTTGAAAAGAACTCTAATATTTCTGATTTTTACTGAGTTTGATAAAGTTTCCAGTATTTAAAGATCTACTGATTCCTTTAAAATGCCAAGTAGAGGAACTGCTTTATTAAGAATTGAAATATTCTTCAAACAAGCACTTTTCCTATGAAACTGCTACTCTAGGAGATGTGAAAAAACTGAGTTTGAAAGGAATTAGTTCATTTAGAGATAAATGCATAATGCTGAGGGGTAAGAACCATGAGTGCTGCTGTATTTCTTAGCTTAGACCTATTTTCAAAAACATTATTGGCTCAGTACTCGTAACACAGTGGTTATGGCGTCAGCCACATACACTGAGGCTGGCAGGTTTGAACCTGGCCTGGGCCAGCTAAACAACAATGACAACTACAACAAAAAAAGTAGCCAGGCATTGTGGCGGGTGCCTGTAGTCCCAGCTACTTGGGAGGCTGAGGCAAGAGAATTGCATAAGCCCAAGAGTTTGAGGTTGCTGTGAGCTGTGACACCAGAGCACTCTACCCAGGGGGACATAGTTAAACTCTGTCTCAAAAAACAAAACAAAACAACCCCCCTCCCCAAACATTATTGTAGAATGAAGATTTTTTAAAGACAAATATAGCCCATTGTGTTCCATAAAAATGTGTGCAAGTCCTTCTGTCCCAAATGCTGTGTAGCTGGTGAGAGGCTTACAGTGAACTTGGTGAGAATTCTCCTAAATTTACCCCAAATTGAACAGAGGAGGAAGGGATTTACCTGGAGTCACACAAAAAAGGCCATTATTTTATTTTATTTTTATTATTATTTTTTTCTTTGGTGCTGTGACTAGGATTCAAAAAAGGAAATTATTGACGCAGGAGAAGAGGAACAAGCATTCTGGAACTTTCGCACATAAACTCTCAGAAGGAAGAAGATCCCTTCCCCTATGCTCCTTGTGCTGCTCAACCATATGATTTTTCTACGCTTTATTTATTTGGGAAAATATACAGATTATGGAATATGCCTTTTAATGTTGTCTAGGCAATTGTGTGGGAAAGAAAGCCAAGTTGAAAGCCAACTGTAGTTTTCACATGCTTCCTTTTCTTTTCAGAAATGGTGATATGTTCAGGAAGACTGGACCCATGGAAGCCATTCACCTCTTCCATTCATCTTTTTGAGTGCTCTGAGATGAGGACATCTCCTCTTCTCCCCTTTGCATTTTTAAATGAAACATTACCAAGTGGACCTGAGAAGGAGTCTGTTAGCAGCAGATTCTGAAGGGGGCTCATATTTTAACTTCTCTGGTTTGTGACTTGTTTTGATTGAAGGTTTCACAACAGATATAAGATATGGATAGAATAGGAGAGGATTCCTGTAATTTCTTAGACAATAAGTATTTAGAGTATTTATGAGGTGGTGGGTATTTCCAGAAACCTATAGGACTAAGAATTTTCAGCCAGAGATGACCTCTGTCTTGTTTACCGATATGTGCCCAAGTAAGGTACAGTGGTATCCCTGTCTCCATTACTGTTTCCATTTATGGAGACAGGGACTGACACATAAGTGCTAGTTAAATGAAGGAATTTGTGCATGAACGCATGAATGAATGATTGAGTTGAATTCACTTGTACGGTCCCTTGGTTTATAACTTTAGTAGCAAGAACGATGTCGGCCATGAATTAGGCAATTGATAGATGTTTTGTTAGGTGAGTTAAAAAATCCAGTCAAGCTTTTAGTAACTTAATTAAGTATTCCATTTGATTATTTGAGACCTTAAAAGTTCTCCAATAAGGTTGGTATCTTTGCTTAAAACAAACATTGTTTGGAAATAATTGTATTTCCCATGTTTCTGCTTGGCACACCTGTGCAGGTGACATGGTTTTAGCTGACAGATCCAGAGAGAGAAGCATCTGCATTACAATTAGGCTGGAAGAAAAGTTATTACATTGAGATATTAAGGTCCCCAGCCTTACCTGGGTCACAGAAGTGTATATAGAGAAGAGCTCCTGCCAGTTCAGGTATTACCTCTTCTGGTCAGATTTCTCCCTTGTACAGATTATTTCTTTTTTTTCTTTTTCTTTTTTTTTTGTTAAATCATAGCTGTGTGCATTAGTGCAATAAAGGGGTACAATGTGCTGGTTTCATATAAAATCTGAAATATTCTCATCAAACTGTTCAACGTAGCCTTCATGGCATTTTCTTAGTTATTGTATGTAGACATTTGTATTCTGCCTTTAGTAAGTTTCGCCTGTACCCATTCT
>CAUYPK010004905.1:0-27023 GCA_963574355.1 Loris lydekkerianus
ATGCAGCCTTAAAGAAAGATGGAGACTTTACCTCTTTCATGTTTACATGGATGGAGCTGGAACATATTCTTCTTAGTAAAGTATCTCAAGAATGGAAGAAAAAGTATTCAATGTACTCAGCCCTACTATGAAACTAATTTATGACTTTCATATGAAAGCTATAACCCAGTTATAATCTAAGAATATGGGGAAGGGGAAGAGGGAAGGGAGAGAGGGGGGAGGCTAGCTGGAGGGAGGGTAATTGGTGGGACCACATCTACGGTGCATCTTACAAGGGTAGTGGTGAAACTTACTAAATGTAGAATATAAATGTCTTAACACAATAACTAAGAAAAAGCCAGGAAGGCTATGTTTAAAAAAAAAAAAATTGGTGATTGCTTTGAAAAAAGCAAGCAGAGGTACTAGTGACATACCACTACAGAGTAGCCATCAAGTCTGGAAACAGATAATATTTCACCATGCAGTATAATGCAATGCCAATTAAAGTGTGTCTGTCTAGACTTGAACATCAGCTGGCTGGTGGAGATGCAGTAGCTGGCCTCTACTGTGGAACCTGTTCTGTTTGTTGGACTTTTCCTACTGTACATCACCTCACCATTCCTGATAGCTCTTGGGACAACTAATATGAATCTTCTTGTCCTTGAAACGAGAAGATGCTACTAAACTAGAGTCCTTAGGGTGGAGCGTATTTCCTAATACGGGTTTCTATACTTTTCTCAATGTGCACTTTCTTTGCTGTTACCTTCTTTGTCATTTGTACTCCTGGAATTTCTAAAAATTTTTATTTTTAATACTATGCATCTATCTGTGTTTTTCTTCATGTAAATATTTCTAACACATTATAAACTACAGAGTTTGATTTAAACCATTGATTTGTATTTGCAACACAAAAAACAATCTGTTCAGTTTACTTTTGTCAAATCTAATAATAACTGTAATACCATGCTTGCCAAAACCTCCATTACAGACATATGCCTTGAGTCACTGATTCCAATAATAGGGAAAAGCACCATTTCCCAGCAGCTGGAGATTTGATGTTGCTTTTTAAGAAAAGAGAAGAGGCACCAAAATATTTATATAACTTGAGAATTTTAGGAGGCACTCAGTAGCAGATAAGATTCTGTGATCTCCAGTAGCACAAGAATCAGGAGTTTCTGAATGGGACTATCTCGGCTTACAGGGAAAATATGGTAATGAAGAATGAAACCAGTAGCATAGAGTAAAAGTCAAACTTTAAGTAATAAAGTTAGGAGCAGGGGCATGTACAAGAGAAGCAAAAATAAAAATAAACCTTAGACTAAGAATAGTATCATAATGAAACCCAAACTTTATATTCAGATTCTCAATAGACAAGAGGGAAACTAAATGCTGCTGTAGTTCTGTCTGAGAACAATGTATGGTAACATACATTAGCTCATTAAAAGAAATAACTTCTTTCCTGGCCCTTTGGTCTGAAGTGAATGTACTTGGTATTATCAGATTCTTATATAGAGAACACCAAATAAGATTATTACTCTCAACCTGCATGCTGGATACCATGTCTATAAACATAGTTGAACACAAAATTATGTACTAAATTGCAATTTCTTTTTGAAAATTCTTACAGATTCCACACTCGGTGTTTTTGCTGTTGTTATTTTTTCTTTATATGCATATATATATGCATATATATAAATATACATATATTTATATTGGCATATATATATAAATATAAATATATATACAAATATATTTATATTGGCATGTGGCAACAGTGAAACATTTTAAATGGTAAAAGTAATTATGTTAAGACAAGTTTCTGGAGGTTTGAGATAGGAATTGAGTGACGCGTTCAAGATGCATACTTGTCATGTAGTTTCTTTGGGCAAAGGATAAAATTTATTTCTTTCCCTCTACTAAAATCAACCAATATGAATAAAAGGCTCCATTGAAATAATTTTTATAAAGCATTCTAGGCCTTCAATTGAGAGAAGATGAATAAGATTTGGAGGTTATCAGTTTGAGAAAGTATTTTAAATTGTATATAAAACCAGCACATTGTACCCCATAATTGCATTAATGTACACAGCTATGGTTTAATAAAAAAAAAAAATAAATGAAGATTTGGTAGTTATGCTAATAATGAGGGTATGAAACTGAGATCTAAGGAGCCTTGAAATTCATTGCCCTCCTTTGGAGCCCTTCAGTATGTCTCCTCTCTTTCTCTCTTATGTCCTTGAGGCTAATTGGTTAATAAAAAATTTGAAATAGTCATCTTATCCTCCAAAACCTGTTTATCTTTCTGTATTCCAGCAGGCCAGAAATGTCTCATCTTTTTTCCCTTTAGTTCTAAATACCTACAACCCATTAGATACCAAGACCTTCATTCTGCTGTTTTCCTAATACTCAAATTTTTCTCTCCATTCTATCTCTTTGCTACTACATTAGTTTGTGAGTTATTTCTCAGTTGAATTATTCTAACAATTTTCTCAGTCATTCTAGGTCTCCAATTAATTTTTCATATGATTCTAGTGTGATCTTTCTAAAATGCCAGTGTTGTATTCTTCACAATAGCAAAGATATGGAATCAATCTAAGTGTTCATCAACGGACACATGAATGAAAGAAGTATGTTATAGGGCAGTAAATGTGGCTCAGTGAGTAGGGCACCAGCCCCATATACTGAGGGTGGTGGGTTCAAACCCAGCCCTGGCCAAACTGCACCAAAAAAATAGCCGGGCGTTGTGGCAGGCATCTGTAGCCCCAGCTACTCAGTAGGCTGAGGCAAGAGAACCGCCTACACCCAGGAGTTGGAGGTTGCTGTGAGCTATGATGACATGGCACTCTACCGAGGGTGATAAAGTGAGACTCTGTCTCTAAAAAAAAAAAAGAAGAAGAAGAAGTATGTTATATGTATGTAATAGAATACTATTCTGCTATAAAAAAGAATGAAATCATGTCTTGCATAGCAACATAAACTGGAGATCATTAGTCTTAAGTGGATTAAGCCAGACACAGAGAGTCAATATTGCATATTCTCATTCATACGTGGTGCTGAGTCGTGTGGACACGTGGACATTGAGAGTGGGGTGATAGACAATGGAGAGTTGGAAGGGTGAGGAGGATGAAGGGGGTGGGTGATGGATACCCTAAAATCTCTGATTTGACTGCTATTCAAGCTATGTATGTGACAAAATTGCTTTTTATCTTATAAATGCATAAATAACAAAAAGCTATAAAGATGCCAATGATTTCCTGCACTACAACCTTTCAGCACCTCCCTTATGTCTTAAACATGAAGCATGGCAGACGGTGCCCAGATGGCGCAGGTCTTGGCCACACTCCCAGGTGTATTTTGGCTTTCTCATATAAACTCCTGGTATCTATTTCTATGAAACCATCTGCAGCTGCCCCTGAGAATGCCTTGTGGTTTGCCTTTTAGCCCTTTCATTTGTCCAAATGGTACCTGGAACACTTCTCCATTGCTGTGCGATTATTGCCTAACTCTTTCCTCTTTCCAAACCAAGCTCAGGTGATCTTCTCTTATCCTCCCCATATTGGGCTAGTTTCCTGGCTTGGACTATGGGAGCAAGACACTGTATACTTAGTGAAGACCATGCTAGTGGTGTGGAGAGGGCTGAGTGCTTCAGGTCTAGGGAACCCTCCTGAGCTGAGTTGAGACCCAGATATCACCACAGGACTGAAATGGGCTTCTTGAAGTAAAAAATAGTTGCTTCCTTAAATCTATACACATTCTTGAGGAGGACCAGGAGGTAATCAATGAACTCCTCAAAGACCACATGTCTGGGAGAAGATGACCTAGATGAAGATTGTCCAATACCTTCAACTAGACCAGCACAGGCTTGATAAAATCGAGTAGAAGAGCATCCATGGTTATGTGGTGCTCCCAGCCATCCAGGCAATACCCTGGGGATGCCTGTGGTGGATTCAGGTCTCAGGTGGCCACTGAGGAACTTGACCTCCTAGTTGAAGGGAAAGCAGCCCTTAGGGGTGATTAGCTTACCAAGTGGTGGGACCAACTGAATCAATGAAGGCAGGGCACACTATGTATTCCTGCTTGTGGCTTTTCATGGCTCTGCCCCCAGCCTGATCTAGAAGCTGGAAGAAAAGCATGTGGCAGATACAATAAGACACACTGCCCGACACAAAGCTCTCTTTTCTGACTCCATGTTTCTTTGTGTCAGAAAGGCAATTACTGTGTTTTAAAATCTCATCTCCTCCTTACCATATACCTAGGTTCAAATGCTCTGTTGGATTATTTTAGTTCACTTGATGAAGGATTACTGGTCTTGTTTTTATTTAAAAAATTTTATTACAAAATCTTGGAGGGTACAAGTGTTCTTGTTCCATAGAATTGCATAATGCTAAAACCAAGGCTTTCAGAGTGCCTTTCACCAGAATAGCATATGTTGTATCTAGGAGGTAGGCAAAATTTAGTTTTTAGGTTTTGATTTTTAGTTATGACCCCTGCTATATTGATTTCTAGTGTACGAGATACTATCTGATGTATTTTTTGGAATTTGTTTTGGAAGAAAAAACAAAGGCCCATCACAGTGGAATGAAGTGATAGCATAGCCAAAGCTGGGGCTGACTTGCTGGGGTCAGGGCAATGAGGAAGAGATTTATGTGAGTCTGAAAAGCTCAGATCTGGATCAGAAAGGAGGAGAAAGGTGATGATGCTTCCAAGGAGCAATTTGCTTAGATAACAGATAGACCCTGAAGATCCATGTGCTGACTATTGCACTATCTACTGCTTAGAAGAACAAGGGGCATCATGCTGGGTACCACTGGGTACCAGAACATGGAAAAGCATAAGCCATGCACTTCTTAGTATCTACTCACTGTTACTGGATTTAATTAAACATTGAATTATAATGGACTCTTTGTCTCTTCCTTCTGCAAACCAAAGTATGGGGCTCAAGTGAAAGATATTACTTAAAGAAAAATTAGGAAATTAAGTTTTCTATGTACATCTGAATGGTCACATAATATAAATTTCATGGTTTTTCCACATTCCCATTAAGAAAAAATAAATTAAAAAAACACTTTGAGGTTATAACAAATATTTACTAAAATGCATGTAGAAGTGTCATGAGCTCTGGACCCCATGCCAGAAGCCAACTCCCAACAAGTTCTTTATCTTCCCAGGGATCTGTACTCATTGTTCCTCATCTCACTGCTGTGTGCTGTTGCCTTTGTTTATTATTAGATTTTGTTTCTTCCCTGATAATATCACAGAGCCTGCCATTTCTAGAAACTAGCATTTTACCCTTGCTTTCCTGATTTCCATCCTACTGGTCTTTGCCAGAAGTTCTTGGATGCCTGGCGTAAGAAAACAATCATAATTATCTCATTAATACTTGGACCTGGCCACCCAGCTAATCAGGTTAGTAGTACTGCTGAGAATTCAAAGGAGGAGAAGAGAAATCTACTAAGAGAGAATACATTAGTTCTCAGACTATAGTTCCAGAAGGCTGTCCAGAGACAAAAATCAGCCTGAAATAAGAGACAACGTAAAGTGTAGATTTATGTGGGGAGTGCAGTGCAGGGAATGTAATTGGTCTAAACTCTAGGCTTCTGGAAACAGAGATCATTGGTCTTGCCTTCAGTACCCCATCTTTTTTTTTTTTTTTTTTTTATTAAATCATAGCTGTGTACATTAATGTGATCATGGGGCACCATACACTGGTTTCATAGACTGTTTAACACATTTTCATCACACTGGTTAACATAGCCTTCCTGGCATTTTCTTAGTTATTGTGCTAAGACATTTACATTCCACATTTACTAAGTTTCACATATACCCTTGTAAGATGCCCCACCTTTATCGGGCTTTCACATTTGTGGATTGTATGAAAGATAAGCAAATTCTGAAATGGGTTGTATTTTTCACTCTATCCTCTCTGAATTTGCTTATTGCTTTTTAGACTGTGTAGAAAATGATTTGCACTAATGCTTTGTTAGAACTCTGGAGGTAAATTCTTTATTTACTATCTAGCACTCAGGAAGTTATATCATCATCCGATTTGTCTGTCTATGTATGTAAGGCATCAGTCACAATACAATGGATATGTTTGCTGAATCCTGAAGTGAGGTGTTTGACACTCATAAATTACTTGAGGCAGGTAGGTAACTACCATAGATAAAATGGATTTAGGCAATAAAGCTTCCTGTAATGTACATGTCAGAGAAATGATATTTGCAGCTTCCATGTCAAAGCTAGTATAATATTTCTGTTCACTATAATTTGAAAATGTATTCTAGAATACCTCCGACTCTTGACCTTACTCTGTAAAATATAAATCAAATCAAAAAAGAGAATTTTCCCCACTGCATGTAACATTATTAGACAGATGGTATTATATAGATATTCAGATTAATGATAAATTCTTAATCTATACAGCAAATATTGACTAAGTGTGACCTTTATGTTCTATTTTGTGCAGACTGTTATTTGTTGATGTGAACTCTATAACAAAACCTAAAGTTCTCTTGAATAGATGTAAGCCCATCTCATTGTTTATATGATTTTTGGGAACTTGCATATGCAAAGACACAAATGTCAGAAATAGTCAATAGAACAGCCTATTGAAATCTCATATAGCAATTCTAAATTTTGAGTCAGAATTGAATCATAATATACAGACATAGTTCTCTGAATTTTTTATGGTAAATAGATGGCTGGGTAGACCTTGAATATAGCACTTTTAATCTGCCAAAATAATTAGAACTACTCTATTTTTGATATTATCATATCCACTGTTTGTTAAATTATAAGAGCTGTGATTTATTAGTAGCAAATGTCATCTCATAATGCGACTGTCATTATCCTGTTTCATTAATGAACATGTGTTCCAAATCCAATTTGTTTACCACTTGGAAGCAAGCTATGGGAAGAACTGTGTTTTTGTTGTGTGTTTGACTGCCAGACAATCCCTGAGATGTTGTGGTTACAGGGGTCACTTGGTAGAGTAACAGCCTGTGAAGACAAATTTCCTAGTAAATACCTTTGAGCCATTATTTATTTTCCTGAGAAAATAGTAGACATCATAAACAAAAATGTGCAATTTATGATTATTTAGAAATCTGAAAATGTCAGAATTAGTGGGGAACATTTTGAATGAATATAGTACATTGACTTAGATATAAAACAAATGCATCAGGCTGCTTCTTTTTGCCGTTATTCTAATCATAAGAAAGTGGCACACATTCAGGATCATTTGATTTTCTGCATCAAATTCCTTGGTACAAAAAGTACTGTGAGATTTATGTACAGCATTACATTGTTTAGTGGAAAATTCTCCTATTTCCCTCCTCCATAAATGTGTCATTTCAGCTTCATCCTTTTTATATCAATTAAGAACCAAGGAAGCTATTCTCTGATATAATAAAGAGGAAAGAACATTGAACTAGTGGTGTCCAACTAGTAGGAATGAGCTTAAGACAAAGCAGATAATTTCTCAGTAATGACTCTGGATTTGTATGTTGTATTGCCTCCCAGACATTTTAAGACCTAATACCTAAAGAACAGATTTTAAATTAATAAATGAGTAGAGAAGAGAATAAGATCTCTCTTTTCATTTTGATGTCAAACTTTCCTGGTCTTTGTCTAATTCTCTTATCAAAATTTTGTAAAATTTTTTTCCCCATCCTCTCTAATCCTTTTTGTGTTTGCCTAAATTCTCTCATTTGGTCTTTTTCACTCTTTTCCCTACAGCCTCCAGGAATGGATTACGTGAGGACTATTTCTTTATCTGTGGTGTTGGATATCATGAAAATTGCACATGGAACTTTGTTTTTGCTCATCAGCTTTTGTTAGTGTTTGTGTATTTAATGTGCCACCCAAGACAACTCTTTTTCTCCAATGTATGGCAGAGAAGAACAAAAGATTGGATACCCTGCAGGCTAGGCAATCTTAACTGCCTTTATTAGTTCAACCATCCTGAATGTTTTGAAAACGTATATCTAGTTATTGTGATCCAGAACTCTAAAATGATAACAACAGTGGCAATTTTCACTGTATACTTTCTGCTTGCTGCTGGAAGCAAGTATACATGCTTGATCTCATTTAACTCCTATAACAACCACCTATGAATCATTCCATTATTGTCTTCATTTCACTGAAGACACTAAAGTTAAGTGATATCATAATTTGCACAGTCATACAAACAGTGAATGACCAAGCTGGGTTTTAAACACACACACATACACACACAGAAATACACATATATATTACTAATTTGATGCATTTAGGGGTGCAGATGATTTTTGTTCCATGAATGAATGGTATAATTGTGAAGTCCATGCTTTCAGTGTACCCACCACCGGAACACATGAGAATGGCCCTGGGTCACCTCAGTACTCCTCCCCTCCATCCCCCCTTCAATGCCTATGGTAGAATGTTCAGCAAAATAGACAGGAAACTTGTTTGAGAACATCTGGGTAGAAATCAACAGCTTAGCAGAGATAGGATATGAGCGGAGTTAGAAGACAATTAAAAATTACCCTCCAATTGAGATAATGTAGCCTGAAGCATAACTGTTCCTCTCTTATCTCTTAAGACAACTTCGTTTGTTACCTATTTAGTTCTGCCCTTAAGAATTGTTCTATGATTTGATGCCTTACTATCCTTTTCCCTAGTGATCTTTTTCATAATCAAAAGACCACCTGCATGACTGAGTCATGAGACTGTTAACTCTTTATGTCTTCATTCTGCATACACACACTCCAAAATCCTAATAAAGCCTCCTGAGATTTTGGTATGAGGTGGCACCCATTTGCCTCACCACAGGATGATAAAGTGTTTGTCTCTCCAGCCTTTAGCAGATTATTTACTGAAACTTCGACAAGTGAATTTCTTTCTTCATTCTTCTCTTCACTTTGTGACCTCCAGTGGTGGCATCCACTTGGGAAATTCTCAGTCCATAGTGGTGCGGCTCTCTCTCAAACCACAATTTTTGATTCCTCACTCTATCTCAACCTCCCCATTTTTTAGGTTTCATTGTCTATTATACAACTTTGTGACCATATCTATCCGTTGTTTAGTTCCAACTTATGTGTGAGAACATGTGGCATTTACTTTACTATTCCTAAAATTCTTTATTTAGGATAATGGTCTCCAGTTCCATCCAAGTTCCTACAAAAGACATTTCTTTATTTTTTATGGCTGAGTAGTAATCTATCATTATATCAAAAAGACACTTGCACTCAAATGTTTATCACAATTCACAATAAAACTTGACATTTTAACTCTAACTGTGCAGGGGTGTCTAACTTATGGCCTGCAGGCCCAGTGCTGATTATTTGAGACTTATTTTACTTATCTGTGACATCAGATATTGTGAAAATTATGTTTGGACCTGTCTTAGGCTCATCATCTTTTATTAGTGCTTGTGTATTTAGTGTGTGTCTCAAGATAATTTTTCTTCTTCCAATGCACAGCAGAAAAGAAAAAAGGTTGGACATCTCTGCATCTAAAGTGAGTGTTTTTTAACTGCAGATATTCCTATCAACCACCTGCTAAGCATCTTTTCTTGAACATCTCATAGGACTCTTAAAGTCAATATACAGAAACATACTATTAAATAAATTTGTTTCCTTTTGACAATTAATTCATGTATGCAATCAGGAAGAATTAATCAAGCATCACATAGAGTTAGACTGTAGCCTTACAATAAGAAAGGCTGAATCCTGAATAATGCTAAAATGTTCTACAAATTAATAGTGGTCCCTGCATTTATAGACATTATTTTTTAGAGAGGAAAGGCTAACATTAATTACATTGTTATACTAATAGAGAATTAATTCCAAGCTGAAATAAGTGCTAAGAGGACAAGTGCACTATCCTGTGAGAACATCTAATAAGAGACTTTCTGTCTTTGAGGGGTAAAGGGAAAGGAGGATTGGAAGAAGGATTTCTAATTAAGTTGAGATTTTAAAACATGAGTAGTGGTTAACAAGGCAAAGACTACCTTTCAGACAGAGATTATAGCATTGCAAGGGCTCTAAGATGTGAGGGAGTCTAGCATATTGGAGAAACTGGAAAGAAGATTGGAATATATGGGGGAGTGGTCAAAGTTGCAGATGTAGACAGGCAAGCAAGGTTAAGACCTTGGGGAGGCCTCTAAGATGTATTAAGTGTTTCCCTCTTTTCTTAAGACCAATAAAAAGCCATTAGGAGGATTTAATCATCATATTCAAGGAATAAAATTTGTGTTTTGAAATACCATGCTGGATGCTGTTTTGGGGATGTTGAGAGAAAGTAAGAATAGATTCATCAGTGAGGAGGATATTTCAGTGGCCTGAGTGAGAGATAAGGTTTTATTGCTCCTTTATTATTTAGAGAATGGTAGAAAGATGAAAATCACTCAAATCTACCTTTCTGTTCAAATCAGAAATCTTTGAGTCATCTTAACTTCATCATTTTTCCTACTCCTCTTATTCAATTTTTTTCCTGTTGGTCTTTTATCAACGTATTTTATGTCTTTTCTCGTATATCCACTTTTATCGTTCCTACCTGAGTTCTGAATGAATTTATCATTCATACTAATGCAATAGTACATTCAATTCATTCTATATACCACTGACAGAGTGTTTATTTTAAAATACGACTCTGGTGCTTCTCTATTTAGAACCATTCAGTGGTTATAAGATAAAGTCTAAACTTTTAAGAACATAAAGGGTATATGAATCATATTGAAATGCTTTCAGTTTTAAGTGAAATTAATAAATAATAATGCATTTTATCATACAAATCCTCATTATGTAATTGTTGCTCATTAAGTAGAATGGTTGTCCATAATGCAAGAGCTAAATCACATATTAATGACTTTAACGCTGATTTTCAACTGGTGTGCTATGAGAGGATCTGTGAAAATTCTTAAAAATAATTAAATTGTTTTCAAAAGAAGTTTAAAGCACAGTATATATATATATATATATATTTATTTATTTTTTGAGACAAAAGTGTCACTATGTTGCCCTTGGTACAGTGCCATTGCATCACAGCTCACAGCAACCTCAAACTCTTGGGCTTAAGCGATTCTCTTGCCTCAGCCTCCCAAGTTGCTGAGGCACCTGCCAGAATGCCCACCTATTTTTTTGTTGTAGTTGTCGTTGTTGTTTGGCAGGCCCAGATTGGGTTCAAACCCACCAGCCTTGGTGTATGTAGCTGGTGCCCTAACCACTGAGCTATGGGCACTGAGTCATATTTTTTTCTTTTACTCTTTTTTTCTTGATCAACATAATTTAAATGTGCCATGAAAATTTAACTATATGTTCAAGTGCACCATGAAATAAAAAAGGTTGAAAAATATGGTTTTGGGCGGCACCATATACCAGAGGTGGTGGGTTCAAACCTAGCCCCGGCCAAAAAGCTGCAAAAAAAAAAAAGAAAAACATTATTTTAGAATAATAGCTTACTTGCTCACTTATGTTGGAATTAGTTTGTTAATTATATTGAATTCTTCTCATGTCCACCTTTACAACCTATTGGCCCACCTTTATTTCTGCAAGCTCTTGCAGTAGCAGAAGCTCACTCAGATGTACACTATTCCATTTTTTTTTTTTCATGAGGTATCTCTGATGGCACAGGGAAAATTCAAAGTATAAGAAGATACATGCTAGCTGGTGATATTGGGTCAATGGGAAACTGGAATTGGTGAAATTCCATGTCTTGGAAGAACAATTCTATATGGCTTCCACAGAACATTTTATACAGCTTCTCAAAGTGTCCTAGTAGAATAAAGCTCTATTTGCCCACAGATATAATCAATCCAATAGATTCTTCAATAGACTGTGTCTAATTTCCTGGAGTTCTCAAATAAACCACTTGCATATAAGCCTTTGTCATAAGCTCTACTTCTGGGTAAGAACACAGGCTAGTACATACATTGATTCTGGTGGATGTATTGGTGGCTAAAGATAAAGATTGAAAAGCTAATAACAAAAAAGGCACTCTTGAATTATGATTAAAAACAGCAGTAATAAATTAGTTCTCATTAAAAATCATTCAACAATTAATGATCTTAGAAAAATAACTAACAAGCTTTATATATTTAGGATCACTATATTCAATGTAACAAAAAGGGGACATTACCAAAAATTACAAGACAAATTCATTAAGTGAAGATGTTCATGCATTGAATGATCACAAGTTTGGGGTTTTAGTGCTAGGAAAAAGTCATCAACTCTAATATAAATAAACTGGGGGGTGGGGAACCTTTGATAAGACAAAACAAAGCTTCTATAAGAACCCAGGCTGTGAAGAACACATGATGTTTTGTCAAAGGGGCACAATATTACAGTAAACTTCTAATATTTGCCTATATTTCATAACACTGTTAGCACTTTAGCTTCCAAGATCTATTCCTTGAGCTCTAAGGATAGAGAAGTGAAAAATGGGAATTATTCAGTGAAGACTAAAAGACTCATTTGCAAAATTCACTTTATTACATAATACTGTTGCTGATGAGGAGCTTCTTAACTTTAGTCATGAGACGGGGATCATGGGTCATTCTCTAAATTTCCTAGCTTATAAGGAACACATTGAAATAGTAGTCACCCAAATATGATGGATAATTAGTACAGAAATGTATTTCATCAAAAAGATCAGGTATTCCTGGTCCATTTTTTCATCAAGAAATGAAGTTCATCTAAAGTGATAAACCAGCTCATGTTCAAGATAAGGGCTGAACTCAGGGTCCAGAGGTGTTTTAACTAAAGAGATAGCCCAATGAGAGTGAACTACTTGTTTCTGGACTCCCATGTCCATTAAGTACTTGAATTTTAGATTCCAGTGAACATTTTTTTGGTTGTTCAGGATTCTCATGCGGAGTTTCTGCATCTCTGATTTCAGAAAGTCATCTTGTGGGAAATATATATCATGGAAGACACATAAGATCAGACTCCAATATTCCTTAATACTAGATTAAACAGTGAGGACAAGAATATCTTTCTGTTCAACTGTCTCATCATATATTAAGTGTGTTCATGAGTGTGATGTGTGTGCATATACATGTGTTATCAGTGGTTGCTGAAGCATCTAGTATTTCAGAATTCCAGTACTTTCCTTACCTGTGCTTGGCTATTCCTTAACATTTCCTAAAAGAGGCTGGGTTTCGCATGACTTCTCATTAACCAGTCTAAGGTGCACAGCCCTCTCAGCGTAAGCTCTCTGTCACCACTGCTGCTCCAGCTAGTAATGGTGTCTCCACTGAACTCTAGTTGGTCTGTCATGGAGCAAAATATGAAAGCAATTTAGTCAATGTCACCTTGAATTGCATTAGTGAAGCAAAACTGAAGCTCCCAGGACTCTGTTTATGTTAGTTTGTTGTAATTGTCTCTGAGATCCTTTCCAGGGTATTATGATATGAAGGTGTATTCATCTTCCTTGTTGGTGTTCAAAATCACGTATTTAGGCAAATGGACAAACTCTAATATCTATTTTCATACTATATTTATTTCATAACAAACAACCACATTTATAAAGTTTTATTTTCCCAAGAATAATACTCAAAATAACTCTTAATAGTACATGAAAGTAAATATAGACAATTACACGCACAACTTGGGTTTTTTATCATTACATTCTGTGTGTGATTGCATATAGTGTTTTCATTATTCTTTATAATTGATACCATCAATTATCTAGAAAACTGATGAGGCCTTAGTATAAAAACAATTAAAATTGATAATAGATTTTGATAAGATAGACGGAGAAAAGAAAACTATGCAGTACTAATAGTTTTTATTTTCTATTTAAGCAATAAGAAATCAGAACTGAAATAGGAAAAACATTTCACTCACAATAGCAACAAAATTCATTAATGACTTAGTAAATTTAATAGGAAAAGCATAGAAAACTACAAAACTTATTGGCATTTATAAATCAATATATACAGAAATGAAAAATAATATTATGCTTCAAATCAGAAGATTTCTTTAAATTGAACTCCATGCATATGCCATATTAAAAAATCCAGGCAATGTAATGATTTGAGGAAAATAACTTAAAATTATGAAACTGTAGGGTGCTGGCCCCATATACCGGAGGTGGCAAGTTTAAACCTATGAAATATCGTGGAGCCTACATTTTAAATTAATTTTAGATTTCTGGCAACAAAGTCTAAAAACCTAGAGTTTAACCTATTTATCTTTAGCTGTAAAAAGATAATATAAATAATGATTTAAAAAACCTTTTTATTTATAAGCTACTGTAATTAAAGTCAATAGACAGAAAAGGAACTGAGCAAAAAAACTATTCCTACAGGTGAAAAAAATATTAATAGCTATGTTATAAAAGAGAGCCTTTTCAAATTGACAAGAGAAGACTAAGAAATTCTGCATAAAAATAATCAAAAACTGTGGATGGGCAGATAACAGGAGAACATATTAAAAAGATTCAGAAACACAAGAAGAAATGATAATATTTCCCTATGATTAGGGAAATGCAAGTTAAATAAATATAACTTTACATAACTGGAAATTATTCAGAGAATGAAACCTTTAACACTGTTAGGAATATTAAAAAATCATTCTCAAGGCTGGGCACTATGCCTCATACCTGTAATACTAACACTCTGGGAGGTGTAAGTGAAAGGATTGCTTGAGGACAGAAGTTTGAGACCAGCATGAGCAAGCGTAAGACTCTGCCTCTACAAAAAATACCCACAAGATCAAGGGCACATCTCCTAGGTGAAGGACTCAACTATAATTGAGACTATATCTCACAAACGTAGATAATGTAGCCTAATCATATATAGCCTTATGTTAATCAAAAATAAATAAAAAATAAAGAAGTTAGCTAAGTGTGGTGGCATACGCACGTACTCCCAGTTCCTTGAGAGGCTGAGGCAGGAGAATCACTTGAGCAAAAGAGTTTGAGTTTGCAGTGAGATATTATGATGCCACTTCACTCTAGCCCAGGTGATAATGTGAGACTTTGTCTTAACCCCCCCAAAAAAATTAAACGTAAAAATTTTTTAAAAAATGATCATTCTCATACATTTTTGATGCAATGAAAATTATTGCAATGACTTTTGCAAAGCAATTTAGTAATATCTACTAAAAATACATATACCTTTCAACCAGCAACAATTTTCAGAATATATTTATTAGAAATAAAAGCCTCAATATGTAAGACACATGTGTAAGGGCACTGCAGCCTTGATCTTAAAAACAATTATGATATAATTTTTTAAACTAAAGAAAATGTCCATGAATAAGAGATAGCAGAAAAAATATGACATATTATATATATATCATTTACTATTATGTGGCCATTACAAAAATAAAATCATTTTCATGGTTGACTTGAAGGAATTTGCATGATATATTGTTGAATGAGAAAAGATGCAGAACATCGTGTGATCCTATATCTATATAATAAATAATACTAAAACACCCTACATGTACATGAACCCATATCTTTAGATTATATAGGGTTGAATAGAGAAATATTAAAGGACAATACTAGGATATTAATATGGCTTATCTGGGTACACAGTAGTGTATCTTAAAATGTGTATGAAATAAATATGGGAGAAGAGGGAACCAATTAAAAAAGGAAGGAAAAAAGAACATTGAAAAATGTGTATGTTTACATATTTAAAGATATGTAAATGTCATATGTATAAATAATTTCCTTTAAAAAACAAAAAAATGCTATATACTACATTTTTGCTTTGCAGATCTGAATGGATATAATTTTTATTCTTCTGGACTTCGCTGCATATTCCCAGGGAAGTTTAGCAATCTGCTAAACTTCTGCTTCTCTTGACACTTCTCCAGAAAAATGTGGCCCATTAGAAAATAAACTCAATACTTCAAACAAGTTATAATCTCTTTTTTATGCTCCTATAAGAAAGATAACTGTAAGTAGTTCCTTTTAATTTTTCAAAGGTGTGCTTGCCAAATCTTGTTTGAGCCTGGATAGCTTGATAAAGTCTGTCATTCAGGAGGTCCGATAAAAATATAGCCAATTTATTGATATGAGGGCAAATATATTTTTTGCTGTGGTGACTAAAACAATCAGTTTTTCAAAAAAATTTTTTTTATTAAAAGTTGAGATGTCCTATGAACACAGCAACTAAACTTCATAGACTGACAATGAAGGATCTGGCTTTCTCCCTGAACGTTCAGGGCAGTTTCCTGAACATTCACTATAGAAATGATCTTTCATCACCTTTTTTCCTTAATATTCTCTTAATGCTAACACAACATCAAGTGATTTATTTGTAAGTGATTTTTTGACACAATAGAAGTTCTAAGCTGTAACTTTTTAGCACCTTTGTTTTCTTATCTATTAAAATGAGAAAAATATATTTGTCTTAAAGATTACATAAAATAATATACAAGAAGTATCCATCTTTCTTTCACTCAATTCCCACTTCTCCTTCTTCCTCTCCTTTTTAAATGTTTATTAACTTAAATTATTGATAGCAATGTATATACATATGGCAGAGAGGGAACTACCCATATAGTGCACAATACGTGCATATGGTTTCCTTGGGGCTTTTTAAAAAATTAAAACTAAGTAATGATCCTATCATCACATTAGGCTTTGTAGACCCCAGGTTGAGAACTGTTGCCTTAACATGAAACCAATTTCTTTTAATCCTCACGTACAAGTCCATGGTCATTTCTATCAACTGATTCTGGCTCCTTCTATATATCCTCCACCACTCTATTTCCTAGACATCCCATAAGCCTAAATTCATTTGCCATTTTCTTTATTAAATGTATACATTGCCTTAAGAAAAACCAATTATTCATTCTTTTTCAGCAAATAGTTACTAAGTACATATATATACAAGGAACAAAACAGATAGTGTTGTGGAATTTATAGCATATGGGAAACACAAGTAATCATCAATCACAATGTAATGGGTATTTTTTTAAATTAATTTTACTTCTGTTCTAATCCCATGCATCTAAGTGCAACTTGAGGTCAAGGAAGGTTTTCTCATCAAAGTACTGATTAGGAATTACCCAGATAAAATGTGAATAGAGAAGGTGAGTTTTAGAAAGAGCAATGAGAGAAGAAATAGCTTTGGGAAAGGGTCGGAGACAACAACAAACACGGTATGTAAAGAAAACCCAGCAACAAATTAAGGAAAGCTGAACAAAAATTGTGGAGAGGGGACAGAAATTACGGGCCACACAGTAGATGATGTGCTTGTTGTTCATTTCATCCTTCTACATAGATTTATATTCTGTATGAGAAATAACCAAGTCTTTGAACATTTATTTTTTATTAATAGACACAAAATAAATCTGGGCCCTTAGTGGATCTCAACAAATATTTCTTGATGGATTTGGCACAGCTTCTGTTTGGGTTTTGGCTAAAATAACCATTTACATTGCCAATTTAAGCAAACATTTTATGTGTATCATAATTTTAAATTCTTTTGACCTTATAAATATCTATGATTCTCTCTGCTTAGGACTCTAGGGACATACATTCCAAGTGTGAATTTCCACTGAGATTTATTTATCACTTGTTTCGCTTGGTCTGGTATCAGTTCCGGCAAGCCCCTGTCAATGTGGTAAAGCAGTGATGTTTGTTTTTGAGTCTGTCCACCCTTCTTTCTTGACTTCCCTTCTCCTTCTTAATGCCATTTTAGCTACTTCACGTTGCCAAATGCCACCTTTAATGCTTGCTACCAGAAAATCCATATGGCCTTCTGATTGCCTATGATGTACTTTCAAGCCAGCAGTCTCTTGAGTACCTTTACTCTGATCTACTTGCTATTTGCAATACTCAAACATAGACCAAAAAGAGGAAGAGAAGATTATAGCATTAGCTTATGATATAGCCTAATCTATTGTGGAAAGGATGGTGAAACTAGAAGAAGGAAGATCACATTTTTGAGGATATCGATAAATTCAATTTTCAAATATGCTGTGTCTAAAGTGTTCATAATTTATACATGGAAGACAATTCAACATATTTGTCTGAAGGTTGTAAAAAAAAGTCTAGACTAAAGGTAAAATTTAGCAACAGAAGTGGCAGTTGAAGCCATGAATTTATATGAGTTCACCCAAAAGAAGTGTATAAATTGAGGAGAGGACTGAGGATGGAACCCAGTGGAATACACACTTTGGAAGGGAGGTGAAATCTGAGAGCCCTAGGAGAGTAGTGAGGGAAAAGTGAGTGAGGAAGAGAACCAGGTAGCCTCACAGAAGCCATGGAAAGGGAGAGTTTCAATAAAGATAGACAGGTCACCAGGTAGATTGTGTTGTTTGTTCAGCAAAGCTCTTTCTAATTGGGAGTCACCTCTCCACCATCCCTAGTTTTCTGCCTGCATATCAGCACAATAGTAGGTATGGAGCTTAGATCTGATGAGTCAGCATAGTATTTTTCTGCTTAGTCTAAATGAATAGAAAGATGGAAGCAGGGCCTAAATTCTTCCATGTGAGAGTAGTTTCCTAAATTGTATTGATACTATTTTACTAAAAAGCCATAAAAGGAACCTATGAGCACATAAGCTCACTGTGATGATTAATTTTATGTGGCAACATAACTGGGCTATGAGGTGACCAGATATCTGCTAAAACATTATTTCTTGGTTTTTATGAGAAGGCATTTCTGGAATAAATTAGCATTTGAATTGGTGAACTAAATAAAGAATTCTGATGGAAATAGTCTAAACCATTGAGAGCCTGATAGAAATAAAAGGCAGAGGAAGGGCAAATTTGCTCTGTGCTTGATTTTGGGCATTCATCTTCTCATACCCTTGACATCAGCTCTCTTGATTCTGAATCCTTCTACTCAGGGTTGTACTTGTATATTGGTTTTCCTGGTTCTCTAGCTCATAGATGGCAGATTATGGGGCTTCTCAGCCTCTGTAATAACTTGAGCCAATTCCCATAATAAATCTCATATTTTATATATAATGTCTATTTATATAGTAGTGGTTCTGTTTCTCTGGGTAACTCTAAAATACCAGCTATCATACGTCAAAAAGAGAGTTATAGGTTGCCTAGAATCTACTCTTTGAAAATTAACCTTATTTTCTTGGTTAGAACTTAATATGGAATTTATGAGGTGGTAAAAATTATAAATCTAACATTTTAAAGGTTTTTTTAAATATGATGTTTATAAATAATATTGACAGAGGTAATACTATTGCCTAGGACACCATTTTCAAGAGAGATAGGTTATAGCAATATTAACACTTTGAAATAGGCTATTTCAAAGAAAAAGGAAAAGATGATCAAAAATGTACCATTTTTAGATCTAATGATAATCTATGACTGGTCATCTTGAAAAAATTATAATATTAAATTCACAAGGTACCTTTAATTTTAGACTACTAGATAATCTGAAAAGAAAAGATGATCATAGCCTTTTAGACTGGGGACCTTTAGATATTATATAATATTTTATTTCATCCTTTCATAGAAAAGAAAATGAAGCTAATTTCTCAAAGCCACTCAGAAGTGGAGGCATATTAGGAACTTGTACCAATTCTCAGCTCAGTGATTTTTCCCACCTTCACACACTGGGCTGGGATTATCCTTTCTTAAACTTTAATGGGAACACAACCAGCCTTTGATTTAAAATGACTAGAATGGCTTTATTATTAAATGCTTCAAGCTATAAGGTTAAGTAGGGGTTCATATAAATACTATGATTAATACTTTTTGTGACCATGTGGTTAGTCTCTATATAATGAGGATGTGAACACACTTCACGGCAGCAAAGACCCTGCTCTTTATAAACGCTAAGCAACAGCTGCACAGTATCACCCTGGCTCTTGAAAGTTTATGACGTTAAATCAAACTACTGAAGTAGCATTAACTTTATTTGGTTTATAAGAATTATTTTCGACTAATTGCATATTTTAACCAAGATTAGTAACATTTCAACATTTAGATTTGTGATGTGAGTCTGCATTTTTATGACCACTGTTATGAATGGTGGTGCCCTTGTCCTAACTATGGCCTATTAATGGGATTATGGAGAATTATCTGATACTCCTGGCATAATTCCACATACTCCTACAGACTTCTCCATTGATGTACCAGTAGGAACCCTAGAGGATGCATTAAAATGTGCTTTCAGATGCTTCAGAGTTGTTTCTGGCTCAATAGACTTTACAGAAACAAAATCCACAAAATAGGTGTTTTAGGAGCTGAAGCATGTTCAAATCTGTCATGCAAATACTGTAACCATAGTCAGGAGTGAACTCACAATATCAGGATCTGATAGAATGCTGTGGCTTATTATGTTCCAAATTGAAATACTGCCAAATTGTAGTGGATGTTGTGAGGCACAGCCTGTAGTTCCCCCTGTAATGAAGAGTTTTCTGGAACCTCCATAACCAGATGCTCTTCAGCTGTCAACACCGTTAGGGCTGGCCTCTGTTGTAGACAGCCATCTTGTCCAAGGTCATACATATCCTTTGCCAGATGACTCATGCCCAATGATAGATGGATTATAAATGTCTGGCTATCTTGGTCCAGCTTGGGACAACTGTGAAGGTCAGTTTTAATTGAAGAGTCTTCATGGCATTAGCCAAGGCCCTTTTGGGGGCCATCCCTGCAGTTTGACTTTTCTTTGCCTATTACTGCTTCTTCTTCCTCCCTCCCCCAAATATTCATCCTAATGATACTCCTTATCAAGTTATCTTTTGTGGATAACTTTATGTCAGATTCTTATATCCAGAACAGAGTCAGATTTATTACCTGGGCCATAAATATTTATCTTTTTCCTATTAGCTGAAATGTATCATTCAATATAATCATCCATCTGCATGATGGGCAATTTATACAAACAATACATTTTAAAAGGTCAGTCTGTTTTTCAGGAGAATAGAAAGTAGGGTACATTGGCAATATAACACAAAATTCATCTTCACTGATGATCAGAGGATTCTTCAGACCTTACCTATGTATTCTCCAATGGTTTCCATTGAGTTATCTCCAGGCAACCCTGCTGATATCAACCGTACCATCTGATGCCCTGGAGAGGAGTCAGGACCCCAACATAGGAGAGGTATGTGCTGTGGTATTGGGTAGGGCTTGAAAGGAAGGTAGGGGACAGGTCAGCTGACTTATCTTCTCTCTGTTCTATCTTTCCACCAAATTGTGAACATCTTGAAGTAGGGACATCTTTGCCATTTTAGTGTTTATAGTAGACAGTCATTTTAATCTGAGATCTTCCAGACACAGACTCTGATATAAGGACTTGGGAAAAGTAGTTTTGGAAGGTACAGGAAGCACTCACAGGAAAGTGGAAAAGGGAGAACGGGAGGAGCAGGACAATAAAGGGTGTGTTGTCAAGAAATGTGGCTGTGTGGGAGCTGGACCTGTGGAGCTTAATCCTCCCAATAAAACCCTGGGAAACTTTAAACACAGATACTTCAGAGCTATGTCACCTGATGGCCATGGGAGGTAGGATATTTATGCTCTAATTCCTATAACCATCGGGCTAAGGCCATTCTGAGTAGTAATACATCCTAGATTTCATAACTGCTCTGCCAGGGAAGAAACAGCTTTTTAAGTTTTGGAGAAAGTGCAAAGAAGGACTGGTACTAGCAGCTGGAAGTTGGGTCACTGCACACTGAAGAGGTAAGGCCTGAGGAATATGTGAGTCACTGGCAACATCTGCTATAATGACTAAGAAAACATTTCTGAAATTCAACTAATGGCTATAAATACAACCAGTTATCACAAAAATATCAGCCTCAATTATGATGCATTTTGGAGGTATTCAGAAAGACTATTCAGCCCTATGTTCAAACATAATCATCAGGTATGAAAATGATCGCTCTGCAAAATATCTCAAGAAGAGGACCGATTGATGCAGAACTCAAGTTAGTTTGCTGGTAGGTGAAACTTCTGGATAAACCCCATATTTTTTAAAAAAATAGAAATAAAGAAAGCTTCAATATAAAGAGACTACCCCTAAACAGAGGCAAAACTCGTGGGAGGGGTAAGCCATGGCCAAGGAAACAAACAAGGAGCAGGAAGGGCAGAGAAAGCAGGGACCTCATTTTACTAAATCCAAAGTATCCCTACTGTATATACAAGGTAGGGATGGGGGCACCTTGGCCAGCCTGCTGCTGGTTACAGGATACCTCAAAGGTCAAATAGGGTCTACAAAATGGAAGTGATTTCTGCAATTTTGTTCTAGTTTGTTTTGGGGAAGTCAGATTGCTGCAGGTGGTTCAAATAGGAAAAAGTTCTGCTGATTGGGTTAAACCTACCATCACCACTTGAATGCCTTAATCAATGGTTCTAAAAGGAGGGTTAAAATTTGTGCTTTCTAAATTTTTAGTTGTCTTATCCATTTTTTTTTTTTACTGTTCTTGGTAAATGGAGATACTTATCTTGGCTATTTTTGTTGGCATAGAATGCTAGGTATTTAAGAAAGGCTAAAGCTGCAGAGGAGATATAAGTCCCCAAAGAATACAAGACACTTTAGGAAGTCACATCATGTGGAATTAGGCCCCTCACTAAGTGTCTTGCTCACTCCTCACAGGGAATAAAAGTTTGATAAATAAAAATAATTCTGTGAACTAGTTAGGATCTGAGAAGGTATTAGTGTAACCTAAAACCTCAGTTAAGCACCATGGTTTTTCAGTATGTCACTTTTATTTTATTTTATTTTTTTTTTTTGCAGTTTTTGGCCAGGGCTGGGTTTGAACCTGCCACTGCCAGCATATGGGGCCAGCGCCCCACTCCTTTGAGCCACAGGTGCCACTTTTTAGAAAGAAGAAAAACATAGTAGCAAAATAAGCTATTAAGAAATTTCAATAAAAATCACCAATTTTACACTTCATCTTTGAGCCAGTCTGTCTATACAATATTGAGTATGATGTCTTTGAAGAACGTACATACATACTGTCAAGCTGTGAAGTGTACTGAGGTTATAGTTGCTCCTTGACTACTGGGAGATAAAATCTGTTTATTTAAGATGATAGCCTTGGCCAGCATGGTGGCTTATACCTGTAATCTTAGCACTCTGGGAGGCCGAGGTTTGTGGAGAACAGCCTCAGCAAGAGTAAGACCCTGTCTCTACTAAAAATAGAAAAACTAGCCAGGGGTGATGGTGCACACCTAGAGTTCCAGGTACTTGGGAGCCTGAGGCAAGAGGATTGCTTTAGTCCAAGAATTTGAGATTGTTGTCAACTATGATGAAGCCAGGGCACTCCGCCCAACATGACAAAGTGAGACTCTATCTCAAAAAAAAAAAAAAAAAAAAAAAAAAAAAGATAGCCCTGGGTCAGGTACAATCTTCAAACAGTAAAGATGGATTTAATTATGTTTATGACAGGGATCAACTTATTATAAGCATGAATAGATGAATCAAAAGGGTTTCTGATTTATTATCTTGTTAATTAGAAAATCCAATTAACAAGAAAAATATGCATCTGAGGGGTCTTCAAATTTCATTAACCACAGGGGCAAAGGGACCTTGGAAAGAACTTTCTTTAGAAGACATTTCTATACTTACCAGAAAGTGCTGAGGATACCCCCTTCTTATGGAAAAAATCTTCCTCCTTTGGATGGATGACCCAAAGACAGATTGGAAATAAAATGGTGAAATGTCAATTAGAGGCATGGAAAACAGGCAAAGGAAAGATACACATGTGCTTTATTTATGAAGTGAACTTTTTGAAAACTTGAAAAGGCATTTAACTTTGAAACTAAATAGTTTAACATTTAGTGTTGGCCATTATGTACATATTATATATATAGCCTCTCTCGCTCTCATTTTCTTTTTTTCTTTCTTTTCTTTTCTTTTCTTTTTTTTTTTTTTTTTGATACAGAGTCTCTGTTACCTTGGGTAGTGTTCTAAAGGCATCATAGCTCACAGCAGCCTCAAACTCCTCAGCAAAAGTGATCCTCTTGCCTCAGTCTCCCAAGTAGCTGGAGTATAGGCACTTGCCACAATGCCCAGCTATTTTTGGTGGAGTTGGGGGTCTCACTCTTGCTCAGCCTGGCCAAGCAAACCATCCACCATGACCTGCCAAAGTGGTAAAATTACAGTTATGAGCCATCATGCCTGCCTATATGGCATCTTTAATAGAGTAACCAAGTATGTTTCATTAAACTTACTTGTATAGGGTAGATGATATAAATATAATACTTTATCATATATTCTAAATAATTTTATTCAGTATAATTTTTAAAAACATATATCATTTAATTCTATAATTTCCCATAATTATAGTTATTAATTTCACTTTACAGATGTGAATTTCATTTTATTAATTTCATTTTATAGATAAGAAAACTAGAGGACCCCAAAGCTAATGTTTACTAACCAGAGTCACATTTTTTTAAATTGGTAAAGGAGTTGTGGGATTTAAACCTTGTTCTTCTGACCCCAAGGCCTTTTCCTGCCATCATGCATGCAGGTGTAAATTGTTCTGGTCATTTTTAGCAAACCTGAAGGGTAGACAGCCAAGCCACACTGATACTGCTGAGCTTTCCCTTCTCAGATGTGTGGCTGAGAAGACAAATTCCTAGAATTGCTTCAGCTCACAGAGCAGGTCAGCAAAACAAGCAAAACAACTGGAATCAGGACAAACAGTCCCTGCCTTCTCCTTCCCTCAGTTCTGAAGAGAAATTGATTTCTTACACATTTTCAGAGCTTGATCCCATTGGGAATGCCAGGGGGTAATAAATCATGCTACCTCGCCCCTGTGAGAAATACAGCTGCAGCTACTAAATGTTAAATGTTATTTTCCTTTCTGAGAATTTCCTTATGCTTTGTAATTTCAGCCCCAAATAATTCACATTTCCCTTTATTTTCTTGGGTTTACCTGAGCACCATCTCACCAATTAAGCTCTTAAGTAACAGAAAACTCAAGGAGATATCCATACAGATTAAAGATAATATTTCCTAGAATCTCATGAGTCATTAGGCATGAGGCTCCAAATCCTTTAGTTGGGGTGTCTAGGGAAGGAATTTGCCAGCTTTCACATTAATGAGAACCATCTACTGTGATGTCTTTGACACCATTGTTGCCATCACTCTCATCCCTCAGTCCAGGGTGGGTCACACTGGGTTCCAGTCACCAAGCCTTGTGCTAGAAATACTCTGCTAGGCTTTGCATTTTGATTAGTAGCAAAGTTCTATTAAACAATTTCAAATAGATTATTCGCATTCCTAATACTGCTTTTCAATTGGTGAAGGACTTAGATTTAACTCACACCTAAGGAATCTCAACTCACACTGATACTTCCCACCCAAACCTGTTCTCAGAAACTTGATAATTTCAGTGTAGTATTGTTTTTCTTGGGGGGGGAGGAGCTAAAAACTTAACATCGAAGAATTCTCCTCATTGAGGAATTAAATACTATGTTTTGTTGTGTTTGCCTTCTTAATGTTTTTCTAATGCTATATTTTTCTAATTAAGTGCATAAAATTCTAGTGGTAGACACTGAGATATTAAGAGACTTTCCATGATCAAATGAGCTTGGAAAATGATGTATTAAATAAATTTAAATATGTTTCTTTGTGGCCAGACGTCTCAGGTCTTTAATATGTTTGTGTACATTTCAAATGTTAAGAGAAGAATTTATAATAAGATAAAGATAAGATAAGATTTAAGATTTTTAAGATTATATTTCTAGAATTTATTTGATTAAAAAATTCCCCCTCCCCAATTTGCCACAAGTATTAATAATAGGATTTGTGCTAAGAAATCTTCAAAGATGTTCGTTAGTAAATACTAGTGTTGTGTTGGATATAGTTTGAGAAATGCTACTTAAATCTATACTCTCATGTCCTGGGTTCTATTTGAACCCAGATTATCTTGCCCTAGGTTTCTATAGTACATGTTTAAAACTTATCCTTATCTCTAACCTCTCATCTGTAAATTTACTATTCAAATCTGGTCTCTTTCCAATGAATATATCAAATCGTGTCACTGTCTTCTTGAAAATTATTTAATTTCTCCTAAAATCTGCAGAATAAATTATATAATAAAATCTTTGGTATGAGATTAAAAGTTATTTTTGATCAGTCCACAGCATATTTTCTATTTAACCTCTAAACAAATCTGTGTACTTCACTGATGGTATTCCATTAACCTGGAACAAACTTCCTATTCGTTTTTAAGATATTTCAAGCATTTGTAACCCAAGTATTAGGTCATTTCAAAAGTTTTGTCTGTTTTTATGAACAGTCTACTTTACAGTCTACTCTATTTACAGTCTACTTTAAACTGTAATATCTCAGTGAATATTTATTCAATTTGATCGAAATAAGCGCCATTTGAATCAGTGCACGTTTGCCAACGTAACACAAGTTGATTAATTCCGTCGGCATAAAAACTGGGTGCTCGGGATTCGATGAAGTCAGCAAAGGCCGTTTTTGCTAGGTCCTGATTGTCAAAGGTTCTACCGGTGAGAAAGTTATCGAAGTGCTTGAAAAGATGATAGTTGGTGAGAGATCTGGGGAGTATGGTGGGTGGGGCAGAACTTCGACGCTCAATTCCTTTAATTTTTGGACGGTGATTTGTGAGACGTGCAGCCGGGCGTTGTAGTGGAGCAGGATCGGACCTCTTCTGTTGACCAGTGCTGGCTGCTGCTGACGCAAGTTTCAATACATTTCATCCATTTCCTCACAATAGGACTCTGCTGTGATGGTTTGGCCTGGTTGCAGAAAGTTATAGTGATTCACACCAGCCGCTGACCACCATACAGTAACCATGATCTTTTTTTGGTGGGGTTTCACCTTTGGGAAGTGCCTGGGTGGCTCTTCAGTGTCCAACCACTGTCCTGAACATTTCCTATTGTCATAGAGAATCCAATTTTCATCACATGTGACGATCCGATCCACAAAAGGATCGTTTTGGTTGCGCAAAAGCAATGAAGAACAAACCTCGAAACATGACAATTTCTGCCGATCGCTTAAATTGTGGGGCACCCACTTTTCGAGCTTTTTGACCTTTCCAATACATTTTAAACCATCAAAAACCACATGGGAGCTGGCACCCAGTTCTTCCACCATCCCACGCACCATTTGTGATGGGTCAGTCTCCACCAGGGTCCTCAAATCCT
>CAUYPK010004906.1:0-20508 GCA_963574355.1 Loris lydekkerianus
TTTGTTATATTGTGACTTTTGGTCTTCTGGGTATAAACCTAGAAGAGGAATTATAGGATCGAAAGGCAGGTCTATTTTTAGGTCTCTAAGTATTCTCCAAACATCCTTCAAGAAGGGACGTATTAGTGGGCATTCCCACCAGCAGTGTAGAAGTGTGCCCTTTCCTCCACATCCACACCAACATCTCTGGTTTTGGGATTTTGTTATGTGGGCTACTCTTACTGGGGTTAGGTCACTTTTGTTATTTTTGAAATATCTAAAAAGCTAATCCTGCACTGAGTGCCCCAGCCTAAACCTCCATGTGGCACATTTGCCTCTAAGTGAATCTGTGCCTGTGAGGCTGGGATTCCCCACACCTCCCCATTCTGTTAGACAAATAAGCAGCCAGGTTCACAAGGGCTAAGTGATTCATATAACTATTGTGTTGTGGAACCAGGGCTGCTTAGATCATCTCAGTCCAGTGTTCTTTCCATGCTGCTATGGAAATTATAATAGGAGAGATGACTTCTTACACCAAGTTCTTAACTTTACCAAGCCCATCTTATGTGTTAATTATTATAAAAATCCAAAGTGCTGATGTGCACAGGAGCCAAGATGATGTCAATAGTCTAACGTGAGCCTAATTTATCTACATTACCTTGAAACAAAGAAGATCTATAAATTTGGGAGACATTGAATTGAACGACAAGATCAATTACAAGAATTTTCACACCGTGGATTAAAAAAAATCACTGATTCCCCAAAGATGTGGTAAATGTCTCATTTTTTCTTCCTGTTATTTGGATAAAAGAGAGTCAGTTTGGAGTAATGCTAAGCTCTACCCAAAAATAAGCTAAAACAAATATACTGGAAATTTAAAAATGAAGAAAGAAGGTTGTCTATGATCCTCTCATCCTCATAAATCAATAGTTAGTTTAATGTTCCCTTCCACACTTTGTTTGTATGTATGTTTTCAATTTTTAAAATATATTTTTGGCATGGAATAATGATTTTTTTTATAAATTTAATATACTTACAACTTTTAAGCTTTAATTATCTAGTGTTTAGAAATAGTATATTTTACAAGTTATATAAAATGTCATGTGGTTGGTGTACCACAGTTTATTTAACAATTCCCCCTTTGTTGGTTTCGTGAGTTGTTTCAATGTTTCACCTCATCTCTATTTAAATGGTGTTGTGATCATTGTCCTTGACTATTTAGCCTTTCTTTTAGGTATTCTCTCTCTCTCTCTCTCAATTCCTGAAAGTGTTACTTATAAGATTAAAAAAAAAACTTTTATTATTCAATGACTATGGTTTCTTTTTGTGTTCTCTTTATGGCCTGAGATGATTTTATTGAAGTGGCTAATATGTATTTTATAGATGGGAAGTTAGAAAACAACTGCTCATTATTCCTTGGTTGTTAATTGTTTCATCAAAACACCAGCTTCTGGAGATAGCCCTGTTCTGTAGATAATACTATTGGAATTGTTTTATTCTCCAGGAATTTACTCAATGTATAAGAAGGGTTCTCTTTTCAGAATTACTGTGGTCTGAATGTTTGTGTCCCACCAACATTCATATGTTGCCATACTAACTAACCCATAAGGTGACAGTATCAGGAGGTAGGACTTTGGGAGGTTGTTAGATCACCAGGGAGGGACCCTTATGTATGAGATTAGTGCCCTTATAACAGATCCCCAGAGAGCTCCCTAGACCTTTCCACCATGGAGGATGCAGTGAGAAAGTGCAGCTGTCTATGAAACTGGAAATAGACTTCACCAGATACCCAGTCTGACAGTGCCTTGATCTCAGACTTTCAGAACTGTGAGAATTTATGTTTATAAGTGACCCAGCCTATGATATTTTAACAGTCCAAACACACTAAGAAAAAAATGCTGTTTTAATTGTTTAGATACCTGAACTTTGGTTTGGATTCTCTTGATATAGGCTCTGCTGGGAAGAGTACTAAACTTGCATCAGAAAATTGCATTTATTTTTTAATTTTTTTTATTTGATCATAAACATGTACATTGATGCATTTATGGAGTACAATGTACTGATCTGATATAAAATGTGAAATGCTTACATCAAACTGATTAACACATTCATCACCTTGCTTACTTACTTTTTGTAGTAAGACAATTATACTTTTCTTAATAGTATTGAAAGGTACCATTCCATTATGCACATTTTCACACCAAGATGATATTATCTTTTTATTGTGGAGAAAGAAAAAAAAAATCCAGTTATCTATAACTAACTCCTAAATTCTCAAAGTGTACTCTAAAGTTTAGATCTCTTCCTTGGCTTTTAGACCAGACCCATTAGAAAGTGGTGCATCTAATATTGTGTGTTCTCTAGTGGGTTGGCTGTATGCAGTAGGAACATAGACCTGGATATTTACAAGCTGGATGACAGGAAAGAAAGTTGACAACCTCTCTGAAATGGATATAATATTAAGGCTAAAGAATGAATTAAACAAGACATTATTATATCAAATGTCTAGTAGAGTTTTTGACATCCAAGCATCAGTAGTATTTGCTTTCTTGCCTTTCCCACCTCAATACCCCATTAAAGTTAATAGCAATGTTTGCAAATTTTTAAAGAAGCTTCAAGGGAGTAAGACTTTACCGTAGCATCAGTGTATTTTAGTTTGGTGTCCATAAAATATTTAAGTATATTACAAGCAGAGTTTTCCTGTTTTTAAAGGCATCTTAAGTTATTTCTGGAGATAAGCTTGCTCAGTTAGCTGTCTTTGGCAAGGGATAGGTGACACTTAAGCTGTTTATTTCACTATGTGCACTGTATGTTTCCTGTTGATCCATGTAGAATGGATTTATTTTCAATTTAGGATGAATGCTTATGTCCAAGATTCAGGATGATGCAGAGATACATACTTTGGTACTTTAAGAGCATAACTATTGGGCAACTTGTTCATGTGATGGAAAAATTCTTTCATCCATTGCAATCCTATTTAAAAGGTTTTTGTTTTACAAGGAAAAATTTGACAATTCATTCCATTTCTATATTAATCTATACTTTATATAACATGTTCACATGAATTACCTTAACTAAATCTTGCTTCACTCCCCTGAGGGATTCAGATTCAAAAAGCATTTGTCATTAAATACCCACTATGCATTTGATTTGACTGCTATGCACTTCTATACAATTTTTTTGTGCGTTCTTCATCTTTAACACTTAATAAAAGATAAATAGAGACCAAAGTAACCAGGACTGAAACCCAGGCCTAGTGCCTGTGTTGTAACAATCTTGTTTTTTAGGGAGGTGTCATGCTGTGGAAAGAGCACCAGCCTGATTCAGGAGACTGGTGTTTTAACCTCAGTGAGTAGTGCATGGGGGAGTCATGCTCCATTTCTGGGCCTCAAGTGTCTCACTTGTAAAATAAGGAGATTAGACATGATGACCTGTTTGGCCTCTTCCTGCCCTGCTGGATCATATGCCTGTGGAAGATGGTCTTATAATGGGAGAACTCTGAGGATATGCTTTCCTTGGCCTGCCAATCCTGATTTGGAAAGAAGTTTATAAATTTCAGGTTTGGAATGAACCTACAGAACTCACCCCAGCAGTCTTCACTTTCAATAACCCAGACAGCCTGCCCAGGGTAAGCTAAAGCCAGGAGTTTGATCTGACCCTATTTAACACAGACAGAAGATTTTATCCCTTATTCTTAAAAACAAATGAACAAACAAACAAATGAACAGACAATGAGAAGAGAAAATGAAAAGAATTGTGATCTGGTTTTATAATAGCCTGAAATACATAGACAATTGCTGCTGGAAGGGATCTTAGTGAATGTTTGTTTTGATTCTATAATTTAAACCTCACACAGTCCTCTCAGTGCAGAGATCCTCTGAGTCGGCTTCCATCCACTTCAGTACAATACCTCTCCTTTTGGGCACAAGCCTCTGGTGATAGCTGCTTCTAGTCAGCCATCTTCCCACAATTCCTCCAACTCAATAATTTAACATACTAGGAAACTGAAAGCCCAGAGCAAGGGAGTGCAGGAAGTCTTGTTTTCCTTGTTAGAGGTAATAGAATTAGACCCCAGATCCTGGCTCCTAGGTCAGTGCACTTACACCAAATCACTGGGAACTTGGAGTGATGCTGATTTTTAGGTTCAAGATAGCCAGCAAACACATAAAGCTGTGGAATGCCTGATGCAATCTTAGATTACCTTAATGAAAGAAGCAGAAATACAGTATGGAGTACTGATAAGAACTTGAGCTTCATCACCCCAGCTGGTGTTACCAGCTTATGAACTTGAAAAAACCACTTAACCATTTTGAAGACGTGCAGCTAGTGCACAGGGCATAAGAAGAGCGGTGGCAGGTGAGAGTGATGAGGCAAGCAGGAGATGAACCATGGAGGGATTTTTATTCATGAATGTTGCATCTGGATAATAAGCCTTCTATACATTTTCACCTTTTTTCACATATAAGATCAAAAAGAGAAGAGGATCTAAAGTGGAAGACCAGATTGCATTGCATCCATCATTTTTCAGTTCATCTCACCTTGGGCAAGACAATCTATAAATCTCAATGACTTCACCTCTGTAGAATCTCTCTAATGCACTGGCTGTCTCACACCCTCTTGGGCCCTTCTCTATTTCAGCCATAGCAGGTGGAAACAGTTCTGTGCAAGCTTTTACCAGCTTCAGTCTTGACAGTGCCTCAGTCAGGTGTGTGCTGCAGGCATTGCAGCAACCTGCCCAACACTCACACATATGCAACCTGGATGTACATGAGAGTTAGTGACCCAAGAAATGTTTCTCAACCAAGGGGAAATGAAAGCAAGAACTCCCAAGAGATGAGCAGTACAATGGAGACTGCTTGGTGAACTGGCTTTCTCTCTGCCCACCATCTTGCTTTCTTTAATCATTTCTCAAACTACCACAAAAGTCCTTTGCTCAGGTTCTGCTTTCAGGTGGCAGCCAAGCTTAGATCAGCCTTGTCATGTGGAGGTAATCATATTGTTAGAGAAGCTGGTGGTTTGAGGTAGTCACTGAAATAATTGAATAAAACACAAGTAATTTAGCAAGAAAGAGAGAGTTTATTAACCTATGTAGAAGGCAAGGCTCTGTCCTAGTGAATGTAGGTCCTATGGAAAACATGGTTTTTAGTTTTTATGTATAATTTTCAGGAAGTATCAACTGCTCCTTGGAAAGTCCCCTGCTTTCTACTTATTTTCTAATTGGCCCGCCCAGGGTCTTGATCAACCCTGTTCTCAAAGCAGGCCAGGTCAACTTGACTGCATCTGTCTGTCCATACTGGAAAGTCCATAGAACACTGACCAGTTTCTTTCCAAGAATAGCCCAACCATAGGGTCTTCATAGGCTTCATTCCCATAGTAGCCCAAGGCAGCCTGATTGTCTCCACCCTGCTCATATCTAGCTAACTGCCTAACAATATAATACCTTCCTTATAGGCAGTTAAGTGAGGTATGTAGTAGATAGCACAATAAAAATTAAATATGATGTGTACATAAATGTGCATGTAAAACACATAGCATGGTCCTCAGCACAGAGTTTTTGCTCAAGAAGGATTATGTAGTATGCTGTGGCTATTGCTTCTGTCCACAGCCTCACAGCATCAATATTGGTGTCTATATCAGTTAACTTATTTTCTCATTAAACTTTGTGTTTTTATTTTATTTATTTATTTATTTTTATTGTTTATATTGTTGGGGGATTCATTAAGGGTACAAGAAACCAGGTTACACTGATTGCATTTGTTAGGTAAAATCCTTCTTACAATCCTGTCTTGCCTCCAAAAGATGTAGCACACACCAAAACCCCACACTTTCCCTCCTCCTTTCTTTCTCCTCCCTCCCCTTCCTCCATACCCACCATCTCCTTAATTGTCCTCATATCAAAATTGAGTGCATGGGATTCACGCTTCTCTATTCTTGTGATGCTTTACTAAGAATAATGTCTCCATTTTTTAATGGCTCAATAGTATTCCATGGTGTACATATACTAAAGCTTGTTAATTCATTCCTGGGTTGGGGGCATTTAGGCTGTTTCCACATTTTGGCGATTATAAATTGAGGGCAGCAAACAGTCCTTATGATAAAAGGATTTTTTTCCTTCTGGGGAGATGCCCAGTAATGGGATTGCAGGATCAAATGGGAGGTCTAGCTTGAGTTCTTTGAGGGGTCTCTATAATTCCTTCCAAAACGGTTGTATTAGTTTTCATTCCCCCAGCAGTGTAAAAGTGTTCCTTCTCTCCACATCCATGCCAGCATCTGCAGTTTTGAGATTTTGTGATGTGGGCCATTGTTGCTGGTACATGGTATCTCAGGGTCATTTTGATTTACATTTCTTTAATAAATAGGGGTGATGAGCATTTTCTCATGTTTGTTAGCCATTCATCTGTCTTCTTTAGAGAAGATTCTATTCATGTCTCTTGCCCATTGATATGTGGGATTGTTGGCTTTTTTAATGTAGATTAATTTGAGTTCTCTGTAGATCCTAGTTTTCAAGCTTTTGTCTGATTCAAAATATGCAAATATCCTTTCCCATTGTGTAGGTTGGCTATTTGCTTTGCTTGTTATCTCCTTAGCTGTACAGAAGTTTTCAGTTTAATTAAGTCCCATTTGTTTATTTTTGTTGTTGCATTTGCCATGGCAGTCTTCTTCATGAATTCTTACCCCAGGCTGATATCTTTCAGTGTTTTTCGTATGCTTTCTTTGAGGATTTTTATTATTTCATGCCTTAAATTTAAGTCCTTTATTCATCTTCAATAAATTTTTTGTGAATGGAGAATGATGTGGGTCCAGTTTTAATCTTTTACATGTGGATATCCAGTTCTCCCAGCACCATTTATTGAATAGGGAGTCTTTTTCGTGTGGTATGTTCTTGTTTAGTTCATCAAAGATTAGGTGGTTAGGTAAGATGTTAGTTTCATTTCCTGGTTTTCTATTCAATTCCAAATGACTAATGTCTCTATTTTTGTGCTAGTACCATGCTGTCTTGGCCACTATGGCTTTGTAGTACAGCCTAAAATCATGTATGCTGATGCCCCCGGCTTTGTTTTTATTACTAAGAACTACCTTCTGGTTCTGTACAAAATGCAGAATCGTTTTTTCAAATTGTGAAAGTACAATGTTGGTATTTTAATAGGGATGGCATTGAATTGGTAGATTCCTTTGGAAAGTATAGACATTTTAACAATGTTGATTCTTCCCAGCCATGAGCATGTTATGTACTTCCATTTGTTAATATCCTTTGCTATTTTCTTTTTAAGATTTTATAATTTTCATTATAGAGGTCCTTCACCTCTTTTGTTAGGTATATTCCTAGGTATTTAATTTTCTTTGAGGCTATGATGAAGGGACTGTTATTGCCGTATACAAAGGCTACTGACTTGTGGGCATTGATTTTATATCCTGAGACATTACTGTATTTTCATTAAACTTGTTTAACATACCTTGCACCAAGGTATGTTAGCACTTGGCTCCAATATGTTGTCACCATTCCAACCAGTTGTAGCCAATTTTCATTCTCTTTCCCCTTTATATCTGGAAAATGTAGATGATTTTAATTTCAGAGCTCAGAACAACTTTGCATATATTGAAACACTCAAGACAAAGGATCCCAGGAAATAAAACTCATCAGAAAAATAGAGGAACTTCTCATGAAGTTGCTATGAGTCAGAAACTTTTAATGAATCCAATTGTATTGTTTACCAAGTTAAGATCCTCTCAGATGTGAGGAGATAGATGCCTAGATGTCAGCTCATAAAATACATCTCTTGTGGATAGCAATTATACAAGAGGCTGGAATCTCTTCATGCTAAGAGATAATGAAGTAGCCCAGAACTAAGTTGAAAGAAACACTGGTTATCCAGAGGGATATCAATTGTCATATTTTGTTTTTGTTGTTATTAAATCAAATATTTATGAGACTGGGATTTTATTACCCATGGTTTAACAATTCCAGGGAAGGACAATTTTTAAAAGATGCCCAACATGTTGGAGTAATTTAGATAACTGCACTTTGTATGAAAATAATCTCTAGAATTTGGAAAGCATACAAATTGTAATAGGAGTAGAAATTTTGCAAAGTTAAGCCATGAAGGTATAACATGTTTGAAGAATTAAAATATATACTGTTGTCATAGACACCATTCCATCTCTTGTCAATACAGAACATTTGCTCTTCATTTTGGATTTCATTAATGCTTATTGAATGCATACCATATGTCAGATGAATGCATCACCCCAGGTTATATTAGTAAAAGTAATAATTAAGGAGGATGAGTATAAGTTCTTGCAACTTTCACGATTCAGACTGAGTTTTATAAATACTGTTTTATAAACAACATTTCATGTTATGATGGTTGGTTTTGGATTATGGAATCATGATTATGGCAAATTGAGATGAAATAGATTGACTTCTCTTCCTACTTTGAACTTATGAAAATGCTGGATAACATATAACATTTCTTTTTTACATACACAACTGAAGAAGAAACCAAGACCAGAAAGTGCCTTGGTGCCAAGCAAAGAAGAAGCTCAAAGTTAGAGCAGTTAGTGAACCTAAAACTGAAGAAATTTCAATGGTTACACTAGCATCATATAGAACTTAAAATTTAGGAACCAGCAGCAAGGTTTGTCTGATATTGGCACCAGAAAGATAAGTAAAACCTCAGAGCTCAAGTTCATACTGTAAATAAATTACTTGCCTAATGCCAGAAGCTATGAAGATCTGTTAATTTCTGGAGTATGGAACAGGAAAGCCCTGGTCTGCCTCTCCTGGGAGGCTGCAAGGGAGTTTGCAATCAATCCACTTGGGGTTTTGTCTGATAAACAAATCACTGGTGAGAAATCAGAACCACAAATATGTATCACCCCTGCTGTGAGATATGACTTCAAAGTACTCGTGTAGTATAAACACCAAAACAGAAACATAAAAACTAGTTTAGAGCACAGGAGGGCGGAGATGATGGACTAGAAGCAGCCTGCACATACTGCTTCCATGCAGAGGACTGAGGGGAGCAACTAGAGTCTACCTTCACATCAATTGTCTGAGAGAGAACACTGCCAATCAAAAGAGAGAAGATAGGAAACTCCCAAAGTGAGGGAGAAGGAAGTAATGTAACCTGCTTTGCAGTTTGGAAGTACACAGGGATGATGAGCGCACACATGGGTAACACACAGAGGGGAGAATTCTGGGGTACATGTCCTGCCATGATCATTGCTATCCAACCTGCAGGAGGGACTGTCCACTGCAGAAGGCCACAGGACTGACATAGCAAGCTATCTGGAAACTATGTAGTGGCATTGCTCTGGAGAGCAGGCACAGTGGTTACCTACTGGCTCACAAACCCTGGGTGTTGCAGCCTGTTCTCCTTTAAAGTCCTAGACCCATTGTGCTGTCTCTCCCCAGGGGTCAGATCCATTGCTGCTGACTCTAATTGCCCTTCAAATCTGGTGGCAGGGAGGAAGCAGGAAGACCAAGGACTCTCGTGTATCCTATGGGCAGGAGCCACATGTCCCCACTGCCAGTAGAGGACCTGGGTGGGCCAATAATTGCTGTTGAAATGGGTAGGACTGCACTGAAGCCAGTGGTCAACAAATGTAGCCACCTTTAATCTGAACTGGCAACTCTTAAGCCAGAATGGGTTGACAATCACCACTGCTTGAGAGCATGGCGGAGTTGCACTCAATCTGGTAACTGGCTGATAAACACCACAACCTTAGGATCTGAATGGGGCAGCTTTCAAGCAGCATGGAGTGACAATCACTGCTTCCAACAGATGTGGATGGGGCTATGCCTAAGCCACAAGGGTCAACAAAAGCTGCTGCCCACAGATCTAAGCCAGACAACTATCAAGTTGGCATGACTTGACAGTCACTGCTGCTGGAGGGTGTGGGCAGAGTGGCACTCAATCTGGGGCAAAATAACAAATGCTGCCACCTGTAGACCTGAGTGAGCATCCCTCAAGCTAGCTAGTCCATTGGCAGTCAGTTGCTGCCACTGGGGATGCAAGTCGGACTACCCTCAAGTCACACAGGACAACAAAAGCTGCCACCCATAGATCTGAGCAGGGAAGCTTCCAAGCCAGTTGCATAGAAACTTGGCACTACCATGGGCTTAGGCAGGGCTGTGTTCAAGCTGTTGCTGCTGCCTGTGTGGAGCAGCTCTCAGGTTCAGGGTGATAATCACCATTGCTGGTAGAAATAGGTGGAACATTCATTCACCCTGCAACACTGGGGAATGGTGAGGCAGGAAACATAGGAGAGCAACAGTGTTAAATGCTCACACTGAATAGGCCCAGCTTGGGTTAGAATAATCCTCCAAGAGTAGAACACAAGTACATCATCCAGGAAACTCTTCTTCTTTGTACTAAGTAGGAGAGTTCTTAGCACAGGTAGAGAGGTGTACATGAGTTTTATGTCTGTCTCAAGCTGAGAGAAGAAATTTCAGATAAGGACCAAGAATAAGAACTCACAACATAAAAAATGAAGCTGTTGTGAAATTCCCAAAGGATCACAATAGATCTCCAGCTGTGGACCCCAAGCTAAAGGAAATTGTTAAAATGTCAGAGATGGAATTCAGCAAACAGATGACAAAACAACATGAATGATATTGAAAAGAAGGTTGAAAACAAACACAAAGAAGCCAAAAGTTTCAGAACTTGAATTAAAAAAAAAAAAAAAGAAAAACTTGTGTGACAGAAACAATAGAAGGAAAGATGTAAAGAATTTAAATAAACAAAAGAGTCATTTAAGACCTACACTGAGGAACTTGTATCTATCCTACGGAAATTATTCCATAACATCAAGAAGGAGGGAATCCTCTCTAACTAATTCTATAAAACTAGTACCACCTTGATACTAAAGTCAGGAAAGGACACTACAGTAACAAAAAAAGTAAGGACAGTATCTCTTATGAACATATATCCAAATATCCTTAACAAAATAGAAAGCAAACTGATTTCTTCTTCTTCTTCTTTTTTTTTTTTTTTTTTTTTTTTTTTATTAAATAATAGCTGTGTACAGTAATGCAATTGTGGGGCACCATACACTGGTTTTATAGACCGTCTGACACATTTTCATCACACTGGTTAACATAGCCTTCCTGGCATTTTCTTAGTTATTGTGTTAAGACATTTATATTCTACATTTACTAAGTTTCACACGTACCCTTGTAAGATGCACTGCCGGTGTAATCCCATCAATCACCCTCCCTCTGCACATTCTCCCCCCTCCCTCCCTTCTTCTCCCCCTTCCCCCAAGCAAAGTGATTTCAACAGCACATCAAAAAGTTAATTCCCTATGATCAAGTGGATTTTATCCTAGGGATACAAGAATGGTTTGATACATTCAAATCAAATGTGTGATTCATGAGATAAACTGAAGCAACAACAAAAACCATATGGTTAATCACAGTAGGTGCAAAAAAACTGTTCAATAAAATTCAGCACCCCTTTATGATAAAACCCTCAACAAAATAGGCATAGAAGGAACATATCTCAAACTCATGTATATATATATATATATAAGAAACTCACATCCAACATCATATTGAATGGAAGCAAGTTGAAGGCATTCCCTACAGGAACTAGAACAAAACAAGGGTGCTCAATGTCACCACTTCTATTGAACATTATACTGGAAGTCCTTGAGAGAGTAATCATGCCCACACATGAACCTGGAGAGGATTACTCGCTTGATGTACACTAGCAGAGAGGCGAGTTGAGGGCTCAGATCACCCTGGAGAGGAGTGCTGGATGGATGTAGACTAGCAGAAAGGTGACGTTAGGACTTGGATCACCCTGGAGAGGAGTGCAGGCTGGATATACACTAGCAGAAAGGCGAGGTGAGAAATCATATCACACTGGAGAGGATGACTTGCTGAATTTACACTAGCAGAAAGGTGAGGTGAGTACAAGGATCACCCTGGAGAAGATTACTCACTGGTTGTACACCAGCAGAAAGGCAAGGTGAGGACTCGGATCACCCTGAAAGGATTACTCGCTGGATGTATACTAGCAGAAAGAGAAGGTGAGGACTTGGATCAAACTGAAGAGATTTAATCCATGGATTTCTGCTAGCAGAAAGGTGAGGTGAGCACATGGATCACCCTTGAGAGGTGTGATGGCTAGAATTACACTAGCAGAAGGGGATGGGAGGACTCAGATCACCCAGGAGAGGTGTGCTGGCTGGATGTACACTAGCACAAAGGTGAAGTGAAGACTGGGATCATCCTGGAGAGGATTACTCGCTGGATGTACACAAAGGTGAGGTGAGGACTCGGATCTCCATGGAGAGGATTACTCACTGGATGTACACTAACAAAAAGGTGAGGTGAGGACTCAGATCAACCTGAAGAGTATTAATTACTGGATGTCCACATGCAAAAGATGAGGTGAGGACTTGGATCACCCTGCAGAGGTGTGCTGGCTTGATGTACTCTAGCAGAAAGGCGAGGTGAGGACTCAGATCACCCTGCAAAGCACTCCTGGATGGAGTTTTTATAAAGAAAGTGCCCATGAACTGTTTGGGAAACAAGGTAGAGTGGGATTTTGAAAAAGGTATTAATGGGTAGCTCTAAATAGCATAATTTAAGAGAAGAAACTGCTTTTCTCTCCCAGTAGGATACTGCTGGATATAAATTGGAGCAGTGGTGATCTGCTGGATGTACACTAGCAGAAAGTCAAGATGAGGCCTCGGATCAATCATCCTGGAGAGGATAACTTGCTGGATGTAAGAAAGGAGAGGTGAGAAAGGCGAGGTGAGGACTTGGATCATGCTGAAAAGGATTACTTGCTATATGTACCCTAGCAGAAAGGCGAGGTGTGGTCTCGGATCACCGTGGAGAGGATTACTCTCTGGATGTACACTAACATAAAGGTGAAGTGAGGAAACGAATCACCCTGGAGAGGATTACTCGCTGCATGTTAGACTTGCAGAAATTCGAGGTGAGGACCTGTATCACCCTGGAGAGGATTACTCGCTGGATGGACAATAGCAGAAAGGTGAGGTGAGGCCTCGAATCACCCTGGAGAGGATTATTTGCTGAATGTAAAGTAGCACAAAGGTGAGGTGAGGAGTCATGTTTGTGTAGGAAAGGAGAGATGTATGCACACTAGCTGAAAGGAATATTGAAGATGCGGAGGTTCTGGGAAAGGAGTGCTGTATGCATGCACACAGACAGAAATGGGATATTAGGACTCAGTTGCAAAACATAGTGCCAGTTATGTGCTGGAGTAGGGCACATAACTCTCTACTTCCACTGTAATTGTGCACCTTATAGCAATGCAGTTCGCACACCAGCTTAGGAGCACATGTGCATTGATGTTCCCTTAGCAGGAGTGTTGAGAGAGTTACTTGTAAGATGAAAACAAGAATTCACTGGTAGAGACTGCACTATGGAAACACGCTGAAGTTTGTCTAAGGAGGAACTTCCACATTAAACTTCTAGGGTGGAAGGCATTGTGGAAGTTGGAAAGCATCTTTTCCGGGTAGCTCTGTAACCATTCTTCAGGGGAGGAAACTGTTTTTCCCTGCCAGAATCATGCTGCTGGTTATTTGAACAAACGGGGATAAAATCCTGTTCCCAGTGACATCATGCACATAGTACCATGGCTTTAAGCACATTAATTACATTGGTGAGGGACTCACACTTATTAATATTCACTCAGCAGAGGATTCTGCTGGATGTTAGACTTGCAGAAAGTCGAGGTGAGGAATTGGAACACCAGGGAGAAGACTGCTCTCTGGATGTTAGACTTGCAGAAAGTCGAGGTGAGGACTCGGATCACCTGGGAGAGGATTACTAGATGAATGTACACTAGCAGAAGCTTGTCTAAGGAGGAAATTCCACATGAAACTTCTGGGATGAAAGGCGTTTTAAAAGTTGGAAAACATCTTTTCCGAGTAGCTCTGTAACAGGTCTTGCAGAGAGGAAACGGTATTTCCTCACCAGAACCATGCTCGAGTGGGGGTAAACTCCTGTTCCCAGGGACACATAGTGCCAGCAGCCCTTTCAGTATATTGTTAGATTGTCTCATGTATTCATGTTCACTCAGCAGGAAGTTTCAGAGAGTTATACGTGTGATCAGTACTAGTATTCTGTGGAATAGATAACACTTTGAAACATGTGGATGTGTTTATAAAGTGCCTATGAACTGTCTGGGAAACAAGGTATTGTGTGTACACCAAAAGGCGTACATGGATAGCTCTCAACAGCATGACTTCAGAGAAGAAACTTCTTTTATCCCCCTGTAGGATACGGCTGGATATAAGCTGGAGCAGTGGCGATCTGCTGGACGTACACAAAGAGAAAGGTGAGGTGAGGACTTGGATCACTTTGGGGAGGATTATTCCCTGGATGTTAGACTTGCAGAAGATCGAGGTTAGGACTCGGATCACCCTGGAGAAGATAACTTGTTGGATGGACACTACTAGAAAAATGAGGTGAGGACTCCGATAACCCTGTAGAGAATTACTTGCTGGCTGTTCACAAGCAGAAAGGCGAGGTGAGGACTCGGATCACCCAGCAGAGGATTACTTTCTGGATGTTAGACTTGCAGAAAGTCGAGGTGAGGACTCTGATCACCCTGGAGAGGATTACTCGCTGGCTGTTTGCAAGCAGAAAGGCAAGGTGAGGACTCGGATCACTTTGGAGAGGATTACTCCCTGGATATTAGACTAACAGAAGATCGAGATGAGGACTCAGATCATCTCGGAGAGGATTACTCACTGGATTAACACTAGTAGAAAAACGACGTGAGAACTTGGATAACCCTGCAGAGGATTACTTGCTGGATGGAGCTGGAACATATCCTTCTTAGTAAAGTGTCTCAAGAATGGAAGAAAAAGTACCCAATGTACTCATCCCTACTATGAAACTAATTTAGGACCTTCACATGAAAGCTATAACCCAGTTACAACCTAAGAATAGAAGGAAGGAGAAAAGCATAGGGAGGGAGAGGAGAGGGGGATAGAGAAAGGGGGATTGATAGGATTACACCTGTGGTGCATTTTACAAGAGTATATGTGAAATTTAGTAAATGTGGAATGTAAATGTCTTAGCAAAATAACTAAAAAAAAATGCCAGGAAGGTTATGTTAACTAGTGTGATGAAAATGTGTCAAACGGTCTATGAACCAAGTGTATGATGTCCCATGATCATATTAATATACACAGCTATGATTTAAAAAAAAAGAAAACAAAAACAAAGAAAGAAAAGAAAATGCTTTACTCTTCCAGTAGCACACTGCTTGATATAAGCTGGAGCAGGGGCGATCTACCAGAAGTACACTATCAGAAAGGCGATGTGAGGACTCTTGCTGGATGTTACACTTGCAGGGAGTCGAAGTGAGGACTCCGATCACCCTGAGAGGATTTCTCTCTGGATGTTACACTTGCAGGAAGTCGACATGAGGACTTGGATATGCCTGGAGAGGATTACTACCTGGATTTACACCAGTAGGATGGTGAGGTGAGGACTCGGATCACCCAGGAGATGATTACTGACTGGATGTACAGTAGCACAAGGGTGAGTTTAAGAGTCTCGTATGTTTGACAGAGGAGAGCTGGATGGATGCACACTAGCCAAAGACAATGTTGAAGACGCAGGTGCTGTGTGGTAAAAGTGCTGCATGCCAGCACACAGAAAGAAATGGGATTTTGAGACTCAGATCCTAAGCATACTGTCTGGAATATGCTGGAGTAGTTTGGCAAACCTACTGTCACTGAAATCGTTCACCTTATAGCAATACAGTTCGCTCACAGGCTTAGGAGTACATGGGTATTGATGTTCCCTAGCATTAGGGTTAACTGAGTTACATGTACCATGAAAACGAATATTCTCTGGTAGATATTACACTGAAGAAATACTCTGAAGTGTGCCTAAGAAGGAACTTGCAGATGAAACTTCTGGGGTGCAAGGAGTTGTGGAAGTTGGGAAACTTCTTTCCCGGGTAGCTCGGTAACCATTGATAAGAGAAGAAAACAGTTTTTCCTTGCCAGAAGCATTCTTCCAGTTATCTGCAGTGTCAGAACTGAACCCCTGTTTCACTGATATCATGTACTTTGTGACATGGCTTTTGGCACATTGAGTTACATTGGTGAGGAACTTGCACTCAGCAGTAATTTTCAGAGTTACAGGTGCGAGAATTACAAGTATTCTGTGGAATACATTGCACTTTGAAACATGCAGAAGTTTTTTCAAACAAAGTGCCCATAAACCGTCTAGGAAAGCAGGTATTGTGGGATTTCAAAAATGGCATACATGGGTATCTCTTAGTAGCATGACTTAAGAGAAGAAAATTCTTTTCTCTTCCAGTAGCATACTTCTTAATATAAGCTGGAGCAGTGGAGATCTGCCAGATGTACACTATCAGAAAAGCGATGTGAGGACCCTCGCTGGATATTAAACTTCCAGGAAGATGATGTGAGGACTCGGATCACCCTGACAGGATTTCACTCTGGATGTTACACTTCCAGTAAGTCAAGGTGAGGGCTCAGATGACCTTGGAGAGGATATCTCATTAGAAGTACACTAGCACAAAGGTGAGGTGGCGACTTGGATTACCCTGGAGAGGATTACTACCTGGATTTACAGCCACAAGATGGTGAGGTGTGGACACGGATCACCCAGGAGAGGATTACTCAGTGTATGTACACTGGCACAAGGGCAAGTTGAGGAGTCACGTATGTTTGACAGAGTAGTGCTGGATAGATGCACACTAGCTGAAAGGAATGTTGAAGACACGGGTGCTCTGTGATAAAAGTGCTGTATGCCAGCACACAGAAAGAAATAAGATTTTGGGACTTGGGTCCAAAGCATACTGTCTGGAATATGGTGGAGTAGTTTGGCAAACCTACTCTCACTGAAATCGTTCACTTTAGAGCAATACAATTCACTCACCAGATTAAGAGGAATGGGGTTGATGCTCCTTACCATTAGGGTTAAGAGAGTTACATATATCATGAAAACAAGTATTCTCTGGTAGATATTACACTGAAGAAATGCACTGAAGTATGCCTTAGGAGGAAGTTGCAGATGAAACTTCTGGGGTGCAAAGCGTTGTGGAGGTTGGAAAACTTATTTTCCGGGTAGCTCTATAACCGTTCATAAGAGGAGAAAACAGTTTTTCCTTGCCAGAAGCGTTCTGCCAGTTATCTGCCGTAGCGCAGCTGAACCCCTGTTTCACTGATATCATGCACTTTGTGCCATGGCTTTTGGCATGTTGAGTTACATTGGTGAGGAACTTGCACTTAGCAGTAATTTTCAAACAGTTACATGTGTGAGAATTACAAGTATTCTGCAGAATACTTTGCACTATGAAATGTGGGGAAGTTTCTCAGAAGTGTGGAAGGAAAGCAGGTATGGTGGGATTTTGAAAACGGCATACATAAGTAGCTGTTGGTAGCATGACTTAAGATAAGAAAAAGCTCTATTCTTCCAGTAGCACCCTGCTTGATATAAGCTGGAGCAGTGGTGATCTACAAGAAGTACACTATCAGAAAGGTGATGTGAGGACTCTTGCTGGATGTTACACTTGCAGGGAGTCAACCTGAGGGTTCGAATCACCCTGAGAGGATTTCTATCTGGATGTTACACTTGCAGGAAGTCGACATGAGGACTCAGATATGCCTGGAGAGGATTACTACTTGGATTTACACCAGTAGGATGGCGAGGTGAGGACTCGGATCACCCAGGAGAGGATTACTCACTGTATGTACACTAGCACAAGGGTGAGTTGAGGAGTCCTGTATGAAGGATAGAGGAGTGCTGGATGAATGCACACTAGGCAAAAGGAAGGTTGAAGACGTGGGTGCTGTGTGGTAAAAGTGCTCCATGCCTGCACACAGAAAGAAATGGGATTTTGGAATTCGAGTCCTAAGCATACTGTCTGGAATATGCTGGAGTAGTTTGGCAAACCTACTCTCACTGAAATGTTCACTTTATAGCAATACAGTTTGCTCACTGGCTTAGGAGGACATGGATATTGATGTTCCCTAGCATTAGGGTTAATAGAGTTACATGTATCATGAAAATGAGTATTCTCTGGTAGATATTACACTGAAGAAATACGCTGAAGTGTGCCTAAGGAGAAACTTGCAGATGAAACGTCTGGGGTGCAAGGAGTTGTGGAGGTTGGGAAACTTCTTTTCCGGGTAGCTCTGTAATGGTCTATATGAGGAGAAAATACATGATGGTGGACAGGATGAATGTGTAATCCCCCTCTCCTGAGCCATCAGGAGAAAAGAAATGGTGTCTGGACCTTTCCCGACTGTGGATTATTGGTGTGAGACGCTCAGCTGGAGACGCTCAGAAAAGTGGCAAACTGCTATACTGAGGGGTAATTTAAAACCACAGACTCTGTTGTAGAGATTTTTCCCTGCCTTGCCGAGCCGGCCAGCAGGCCCCTCCCTTACGGAGGGCAACAGCTTGCAAATGATGATAAAACCCAATTAACAAATATGTATTCCTGTACTGAGAGAGGCATCCAAAAGAAGAGCCACTCAAAACCACGGGGAACTGGGCAACCTGTTGGACAAATGAAGGGAAGGGAGCCCGCCTGATAACAGACATTTTGAACTATCTAAGGGCGGGCACCCTCCCCTAGACCAGGAGGGATTGAGTAAGACCACAACATTTATGCTGAGGAAGGCTGGAGGGGGTTGGCGGTTCAGGCTGCGCTGCTAAATGGCTGGTCCCGATCAAAAAGGAAAACTTTGAATCATAAAACTCAGAATAAGGTCCCTGAGTACTCCTGCCTCGGGAACCAGCTCCCACCATGCCAGCCTCATGAGCCAGCTCCCATTGGACCTCGAACCCAGCAGCGCCCCCCCCAGCCGATTATAGTTGCCAGCTTGCGGGATAACCTGGGAGCAGAGTGGAAAGATTTGAGAAGCGTGGACTCCTGCACTGAGTGGGAGGTCGGTCATGAGTGCTGTCTGGAGCAAAATAGCTGAGGTTACACATTACTTTGGTGACATTCTACAGCACAGGAATGAGGAGATGACAGTCGGCTAAGAAGGAATCATGAAGGAGCAGTGGTATTCCGAGGTGCAGAGCAGCAGCCGTCTTTAGCAATAACAAGGCCCACTCCCAGATATCCCATAGCTACTCCTCCTGTTTCCCTGGGCAATCAGATGAGGTGGGCATCTTCTCAGATGGCAACCACCATGCATCAGACCTGGGACTGAAACACAGGCCAAGTGAGTAAAGGGTTTGCCAGAGGCAGTATTGGCTTGGGTGGAAAGCAGGGACTAGAAAACGCATCCCCAGAGCTGGGAAACTCCCGGGGTGGGGCTCATCAAAAGACTGCTCTACTGAGCCTAAGATGCACCTGGCCCTCAGGGGATTATCAGACGATCGACAAAGGAGGCCAATAGGATACAGCTGACATCTAACTGTGCTGCAAATACAAATATGCAGGAGTAAAGACAGGGCCTGAGGCACAGGTTCTGGAAACTCAAGTCAGCGTCTCCTCTGCAGAGAAATTCAGCAGGGGCTCTGCAGAGTCAGAAACAAACTCCCACAGGGTAGTTCTGTTCAGCCAGTAACATGAATTAAGGGTGGGGCTGGAATTGAGTGAACACCCCCAGACTCCATCAAGTGCCTGAGGTTGACAGACCTCACCACCCCCTACTGGATAGAGGCCAAAAGAAGTGGCTTGGATGAGCAGATACAGACTTCCCTGGGATTTAGGCAGGTGTAAACCTCTGGAGTATCTGCTCACTGCAGACAACTGACTGGGTCACAGCCTTGTGGGGCCAGCAGTGACTGGGTGCAACAGAGCTGCAAGGTGGGGAGAAAAGGATCAACCTTCCCAGACTGATCTATTTGCTGGGTGGTTCCTCCGAATTCCAGTAAGCACAGGACCAAGCCATATTAGAGCAGTCACCAGACCCCTGTGATCCAGTTCCCAGAGACCTCTTAAACTCTCCAACCCGAGACAGGTGCTGACTGAGACAATTGATTTTGACCTTTTGAACTGAGCCAATCGCCTGAGGACTGTTCAAGTGATTCCCTGGGTGTGTGGCTATAGTAAGGTTTGATTCTCCTTTTCCAATTGTTGCCTGTGGTAGGTGGGGAGACTTAATTGCTGGTATTTCTCCACAGCTGAGACTTCAACCCAGAGTAACTGTTTTACTAGGGTCAAACAGAAACCAGCTGAAAACAAGACAGAACCACTTACCCCCACCACACCTAACAAGGCCCCAGTTGCTCAGGCTACAGTACTGTATGGGTCCTCAACAAAACTCCAGGAAAGAAAAAATCAAAGGGAGTAAAATAATCATGGGGTGGAATCAGCGGAAAAAACTCCAGTAACATGAATAACCAGAATAGATTTATCCCCCCAAGGAAAGATACGGTAGAGGTAATTGAAGTTCCCATTCACAAACAACTGGCTGAGATGTCAGAAATCAAATTCAGAATTTGGATGGCAAGCAAGATTAATAAAATGGAATTAAGAATTCGAGGAGAAATTCAAAAGTTGTCTCAAGAATTTAATGAATTTAAAGACAAAACCA
>CAUYPK010004907.1:0-56054 GCA_963574355.1 Loris lydekkerianus
TTTATTGCTAAAGAAAAACTGTAAACTAGCAACAACAACTTTAAAACTTTAAATAAAGTGCAGAAAACCGTAGCTTAACAGGTAATCAAGCTAAATCACAAAGGTTAAAATCCTTCAAAACTGGATTCCTCCTCCTCATCATGTGTATGTCCAAACAGAGCTTCAGCTGTATCTGATGTGAGGGTAATTAAATGTGCCATTAAATATTGAGGGTTAAATAGTTCAGTGGAATACAGTTCAGTTCAGCCGCCTACCTCTTCAGCTCAGCCGCAACTTGTGGACTGAGCTGAAGCACCGCCTCCTCAAGCAGGCAGCAGAAGACAACTGGAGACTGTGCATTTGATTAGGTGCGCGCGCACCGAATCAAATAACCTGTATGACCCGAGTATATAGGTATGTTTCAATATCAGACAATAGTATTAAATATTAATATGCTTATACATGATACATTGGCATTAATTATTTTGTTAATATTTAATAAAATGTGATATAATTTAAATACCCTTAAATAGTATAGATTAATTTAAAAGTATATAATTCCAACTAAAGGTGTTCTCTTATTTTACAGAATATCCAAGGTATCTCCAAGCAGTCAATTCAAATTACAAAGCCTCAAAATTTTAAAGGTAACTCATTTTTTTCTACCTTGCTGAAATTTGTGTAACATATTTTTTAAACCTAGAAGTTTATGTCATCACTTTTCTATATAACTAACTGATTCACTTTCCTGAAGTTCTCTGTATTTGTATGATAAGATTTAAATATACGTTGAAAATTTAAAAAAAAAAGCAGCTGAAGTGATATGGGGCCTCCCTGTTAGCAGCTTACAAGTGAAAATAGATAATAATTATGCAAGGGGAGTAGCTCCCCTCCTACCCTCTCTCCCCTGCCAACTTCCCAATAAAGAGCAAACAAAAATACAATAACACTGGCTTTCATTAAAGTCTGAAAATTACTGGAAATGTTGTAGAAGCACACTAACACTCTCTACTTTTTTTGCTCTGTTGCCCAGGCTGGAGTGCAACAGTGGTGCAATCAACCACTCCTCCAGGATCAGCTGTTGGTCACCTTTCTAAAAAAGACAAAGCTCATATCTGAGTAAATGAGCAGTCTGTAGCCCATTGGCAACACACATCTGCACTGCTGGGGGGTTGCTCCTGCCCCTTGCTCTGGGAAACAGTGGAGCATGATGAGAAGTCCTTTTTAAAATCCACAGTCATGGCCTGGCATGGTGGCTCACACCTGTAATCGTAGCACTCTGAGAGGCTGAGGCGGGTGGATCACCTGAGCTTAAGAGTTCAAGACCAGCCTAAGCAAGAACGAGACCCTATCTCTACTAAAAATAGAAAAACTAGCCAGGTGTTGTGGCAGGCACCTATAATCCCAGCTACTTGGGAGGCTGAGGCAAAAGGCTCACTCAAGTCCAAGAGTTTGAGGTTGCTATGAGCTAAGATGCCACAGCACTCTATCCAGGGTGACAGAGTGAGACTCTGTCTCAAAAAAAAAAAAAAAAATCCACGGTCATGGCCAGGCACAGTGGCTCATACCTGTAATTCTACCACTCTAGGAGACTGAGGTAGGAGGATCTCTTGAGCTCAGGAGTTCAAGACCAGTCTGAGCAAGACCAAGACCCTGTCTGTACTAAAAATAAAAAAATAAATTGGGTGTTATGGTGGGCACCTGTAGTCCTAGTTACTTGGGAGGCTGAGGCAGGAGGATCACTTGAGCCCAGGAATTTGAGGTTGCTATGGCTAGGCTAAGACCGTGGCACTCTAGCCTGAGCAGCAAAGTGAGACTCTGTCTCAAAAAAAAAAAAAAAAAAATCCACAGTCACACTAAACAGGGATCCTGGGGCACGTCATGAGCAGCTTGGTCACCTTGTCCTTAAAGATATTTTCAGCTAGAATTTATAATGTGCACCCCTCATAGACCCTCTCTCAGTGAGAGTCCTCAGCAGTCTCCAGACTGCTTTTTATTGGAATGCATTCAATTGTCAGTATTTGACTTTTCCTTTCTTCATTAAGAATTCAAGACAGAACAGAAAAACAATTTTTTTTTTAAACAGCATCTTACTATGTCACTCTCAGTAGAGTGCTGTAGCGTCATAGCTCATAGCAACCTCAAACTCTTGGGCTTAAGCGATTCTCTTGGCTCAGCCTCCCAAGTAGCTGGGACCACAGGCACCCGCCACAACACCCGGGTATTTTTTGGTTATAGTTGTCATTAATGTTTACCAGACCCGGGCTAGGTTCAAACCTGTCAGCTCCGGCTTGTGTGGTTGGTGCCCTAGCTTCTGAGCTACTGGTGCCGAGCCAGAACAGAAAATTTTAATACCAGAAAATCTAGGTAACTTTTAGTAGTAATATATTATTTTTAAATTAAATTAATAAAAATATTCAGAAGAAATAAAAATCTAGACTTGACCTTAGAATGATATTAAAATCATTTTGGGCTTGGCGCCCATAGCACAGTGGTAATGGTGCCAGTGGTAATGAACATCACAGCTGGTGGGTTCAAACCCGGCCCAGGCCAGCTAAGCAACAATGACAACTGCAACAAAAAATAGCTGGGTGTTGTAGCGAGTGCCTGTAGTCCCAGCTACTTGGGAGGCTGAGGCAAGAGAATCACTTGAGCCCAAGAGTTTGAGGTTGCTGTGAGCTGTGATGCCATAGCACTCTACTGAGGGCAACATAGTGAGACTCTGTCTCAAAAAAAAAAAAAAAAAAAAAAAAAAAATAGATATATAAAATCATTTTGTACTGAGAAATAACTATGAGTCAGCTCATGACCAAATTTACCAAGTGCTTTTGAAATAACAGGTAAAGAAGAGGAGACACTCTTGATCTCCCCGAGGACTATGTTTGTCTCTTCCACAGGCCACACCTTCCTAGCAGCAGGTGAGACTCGGGATCACAGAAGCTCACTTTGTGCATTTTCGTACAGTCGGATACTTAGAAACTGAGTAGCTCAAAGGTCCTTATAGAACTTACTGTTTCAAGTAAATGTTAAGGCAGAGATTTATAGGAAATAATGATTTCTCATGGACAGTAAATAAGAATAGGTCTTTTGCTTCCAAGTTCCCTTCATCTCGCCACAGCCAGACCCCAGACAGCCCCAAAGGGTCCCGCTCAATTGGCCCCTCTCCTGCCTGTCTTCATCCACTGATTTCTGCCTGGCTCACTCTCCATGGCCTCCACACCTGCTCTGGTCCTCATCCCCTCACCAGCTAGTCCACCCAGGCTGTGCTTCTTCCCCAGATGGCATCTTGGCACCTCCTTTGCTGCCCCCATGCTAGATGTCACTGTCTTGGGGAGGCTTATACACCCTTGTAGAGTGTTGATTACCCTACTTATAAAGCAATTGCCCTCAACACACTCCAGACCTCCTCAAGCACCTTGGTCAATCTTTTCCATTTTATTTTTCGGCTTCTAACATACCAAACAATTTATTCAAGTTCTCTGTCTCCTCCTAGAATGTAAGCTCCATGGGGAAGGTAATTTTGTTTGTTTTCTTCACTAATATACCACAAGCACTGAGCCTAACACATGGTAGGCCCTTTCTAAAATGTCATGTACAGAATGAATGAATGAACCAAAGAACAAATGAATGAATATGGCCCACCCTGAAGACCTCACTGGCCTGTAGGAGGCAGAGAAAGTATGCAGACCAGGACTAGGCCTTGGGGGAAGGGGTATTGACTTTGACTCCAGGAGGAGAGGAAAGTCTGAGGGTGGGGTGGAGGAGCAGCAATGAGGGCCATCCTCCCGAATTCTGAGTTAATGCAGAGCTCTCTCTAACAGACTTTTCACAGATTGAATTGCGCATTCTTGCACATTTATCTGGCGATCCAGAACTTTTGAAGTTATTCCAAGAATCTGAGAGAGATGATGTGTTTTCTGCTCTGACTTCACAGTGGTAAGCTACCTGTGTGGGTCATCAGACCAGCAAGAATGCCTGAGGTCATTCCACAGCTATTTTCATAAGACAGAAATTATACTTTTTTTCTGTGGCAGTTGATCTGGTTGAAAAAAAGAGTAGACGGACGGCGCCTGCAGCTCAGTGAGTAGGGCGCCGACCCCATATATGGAGGGTGGCGTGTTCAAACCCGGATCTGGCCAAACTGCAACAAAAAACAGCCGGGCGTTGTGGCGGGCACCTGTAGTCCCAGCTACAGGGGAGGCTGAGGCAAGAGAATCGCCTAAGCTCAGGAGCTGGAGGTTGCTGTGAGCTGTGATGCCACGACACTCTACCAAGGGCGATAAAGTGAGATGATGTCTCAACAAAAAAAAAAAAAAAAAAAAGAGTAGACAACCAGGAGTTTCCTAATAATGGAGGGACTAATGGTTCTTCCCTACTAAAAAGCTGAAAAGGAAGTGGATCACTGGAGAATGTATTAGAAACGGTGTTAGTATTAAAACCAGTAGCCCACCCTTGGTGAGTGTCTGGCAAGAGCACTGTACATTGCCCTGAGGGTGGTGGCCTGGCCAGCATAGCAGGCCCTTTCCACAAAGCCAGACATGCAGGGGCCTCGGGGCAATGTTGGCAGCAGGCCTCCTGGTTCTCCTTTCTGTGTCTTTTCTTAGGATATTTGCTCTCCTTCTACCAGGCTGTCCACAAATTCCAGGTGCTGTGGCTATAGACAGTAGCCATACCTCTGTGGAGCAAAGAGGAACAGATGGTATAAAAGCTTGTGGTTTATACTTTATACAGTCCGTTGTTCAACAGAGCCAGAGTGGGAGTCTGCTAGGAGGCAGAAGGTCACCCACACCCGGGGGTGCCTGACCCTCCTGTGCCACCCCAGTTGTACCCAGTGCTTCTCTCCTACCCTGACTGTGCCTGGCATTCCTCTCCTACCCCAGGTATACCTGGCGCTCATTCAGCTCCAGGAGGGATCATTTCTGCAGAGCTCCTTAACATCTCCTCTCCAAAATGACAATCATCACCGTGCATTTGAATAATAAAATTCAGGAAGAAATATTTTATGTAAAGGGAGCACAGGAGGGGAAAGTCATTATACACAAAGCCATACGTTAAAGAGTAGCTGTAGGAGTTGTGTTTGTGAGAGTGACAACAGGCAAGTGACAAAAACAAAGAACAATGAAGCGTTCACCAGCACAGAAAAGGCACTGTGCCAGGTGGAGGGGAGTCTTGGGACCCGCTCAAGGCTCTGAGGTCTCCACAACCAGCAGCCTCTAGTACAAAGTGGTGGTGGTCATAGTTCTGACTTGCGTTTCCCTGGCGAGTGTGGTCTGAGCATCTTTTCATGTACCTGACATTCATTCTTTGTCTCGTCCCTCCTCTGCACCTTGGACACAAGGCACCCTGGGATCCTGCCTGCCCATCTTTCTTTACATTCTTCCCAGGAGGTGTCCTTCTTTTTCACTTTCACTTTCTTTCCAGTTAGGAGATGAGCTAACGGAATTGTTAGAGTGGGCAATAGATAACACCCCTACTTCCCTGCAGAGATATGAAAAGTCATAGACAATGGCTTTTCTTCAGGCAAGAAGAGTATTTTGCTTCTTTGATCAACTCGTGAGCTTTCTATTGTAGTGCTTAGATGGAATAAGCACCCTGGATCTTCTGTTTACAATGTGTGAGAGACTCTCTCTGCAATTCAAGACCAGTGTTTGTGCATAGATCACAAGCATGCCATTTTTGTTCAGTGGGTTCAAAACTACTCTGGCTGTTGCTAACCAAGTATTACAGCAAAACATGTGAATCAAAGTACTAGGTAAAGGATGCAGCTAAAGAAGCACCAAGAGGTAAATGTGCAGCACTAGACACTTACAGTAGAAGTCAGGAAAGTTCTCAAATCAGCAATCTAATTTTCTATCCTAAGAAACTTGAAAAAGAATAGCAAGGTAAACCCAAATCAAGCAGTAAGAATGAGATAATAAAGATAAGAGCAGAAATCGATGAAGTGGAAAATAGGAAAAGAATAGAGAAGATTATGAAAAAAGAGCTGATTCTTTGAAAGATCAATAAAATTGATAAACTCCAGCAAGACTGACAAAACATGAAAAGAGAATTGTCAGAACTCATCAATATCAGGAATGGAATAAGGAATATCACTGAAGACCCGGGAGACATCAAAGGGTGAACAGCTTTCCATTCTAAAAATTCAGCAATTTAGAAGAAACAGACCTATTTCTTAAAAATTACAAACTATCCAAACCTAATTGAAATGAAATAGAGAACATGAATATTTCTAACCTAATTTTAAGATGAAATAGATGATATGAATATTTTAATAATTATTAAAAATTTACATTTTTGGCTTGGTTCCTGTGGCTCAAGCGGCTAAGGCACCAACCACATACACCTGAGCTGACGAATTCGAATCCAGCGCAGGCCCGCCAAACAACAATGATAGCTGCAACCAAGAAATAGCCGGGCGCTGTGATGGGCACCTGTAATCCCAGCTACTTGGGAGGCAGAGGCAGGAAACTCACTTGAACCCAGGAGTTGGAGGTTGCTGTGAGCATTGATGCTGCAGCACTCTACCCAGGGTGACAGCTTGAGGCTCTGTCTCAAAAAAAAAAAAAAAAAAAAAAAAAAAAATTTGCATTTTTAAGTTAAAAGTTCCTAGAAAAGAAATTCTCAGTTCCAGATGGCATAAGTATAGAATTTTACCAAACATTTAAATAATAATTAACCCCAATTTTATGCAAACTCTTCAAAAAAATAGAAGAGATTACATTTCAATTCATTCAATAAAGTCAATGTTAACCTTGATACTAAAATCAGACAATGAGTAAAACATAACAAACAAAAAACTACAGACCAGTATCATTCATGAATTAGGATGCAAAATCCTCACAAAATATTAGCAAACCAAGTCCAACAATATATAAAAAGAATTATATCCTATGTTCAAGTGGGATTCATTCCAGGAATGCAAGGCTGGTTTAACATTCAAAAATCAAGCTGGGCGCAGTGGCTCACGCCTGTAATCCCAGCACTTGGGAGGCTGAGATGAGTATATTGCCTGAGCTCACAAGTTGGAGACCAACCTGAGCAAGAGAGATACCCTGTCTCTAAAAAAATAATAGCCGGGCAGTGTGGCAGGTATCTGTAGTCCCAGCTACCTGGGAGACTGAGGCAAGAGAATCCCTTGAACTCAAGAATTTGAGGTTGCTGTGAGCTAAAATGCCACAGCAGTCTACAACGGGTGACCAAGTGAGACTCTGTCTAAAAAGAAAAAAAAAAAAAAAAAATCAATGTAATCTACCATGTCATCAAGCTGAAGAATAAAACTAATATAATTATATTAATTGATGCAGACAAAGCATTTCACAAAATCTAACACCCATTCATGATAAAAATTCTCAGCATTTACAAATAGAAGAGAATGACCTCAGTGTGAAAATCTGTTTGTTTAAAAAACAAACATACCTACAGACTATAGTATATTTTAATAGTGAAAGGCTGAATGTTTTCCCCCTAAGGGGAACTTATTAAGCAGAAGCAACTTATTAAGATTGCATATTGGAGTGCTGGCCACTGTCTAAGATAAGAAAAAGAAGTAAATAGCATGTAGATTATAAAGGAAGAAATAAAACTATCTCTATTTGTAGATGACAAGATTGTCTATATAGAAAATTCCAAGAATATACAAAGGAAAAAATGTTTTTTAACTCTTAGAGTAAAGTATGTTCAACAAGGTCTCAAGACCCAAAATCACAATGCAAAAATCAATGCATTTTGATAAACTTGACAATGAATATGCAGAATGAAATAAAAAACATGATACCATTAGTAATCACTCTAAAGATAATAAAATACTTATATATCCAGTTTTCAAAATATGGACAAGTTCTGGTGTGCCTAGAAGTACAAAATACTGATGAAGGGAGTCAAAGATCTAATAAAGTTAGAGAGATGTTCATGGTATGGAAGACTCAACTTCCAAGAAATGTCAGTTATCATAAATTGATCTATAAGTTTGTGATGTAATTCCTATTAAAACCCAAGCAAAGTTTATATTGACATAGACAAGCTTATTCTATTAATAAAATGTGTATGAAAAACCACAGGGCCTAGAATGGCCAAAGCAATCTTGACAAAGAAGAATAAAGTGGGAAGAATCACTCCACCTGATATGAAAACTTAATATATACTAATCAAGAGGGAGTGGTATTGGCAGAGAGACAGAACAGAAAAGAGAAGCCAGAAATAGACCCTCACAAATGTTCCCCACTGGCTTTTACAGAGGTGTAATGTATCAGGCAGAAAGTAATTCTCTCCATATTCACATCAACCCCATCACTGTAAAGCCAGCTTGAAAAGTTCACCTCTATTTGTCTTTTCTGCATTTTGTTAGCTTGCGTTAGTTCTTAGGAGAATTTTAAAACTAAGATATTTTTAACATTTGCATGTTGGTTGCTTCTAACTCCCCACCAGCAGCAGTAATCCAGCGTTTGTGACTTATACTATAATTAATTACCGTGGAAATGAGTTTTAGGTTCCAAACAGAAGACTAAACAATAAAAGCAGCAAGATCAAATACATTCTTTTAAAATGTCTGTTTCAAGCCAGTGCCTTATTGTTGAAACACAAAAAAACAAAAAGACAATTTGATGTTATATTCTGAACTATCTGGTAACATTTTCAAAGAATAACAATTTCCTTGAAATCCTTTAAGATTGTACAGACGGAGTTTAGGAGAACTGGAAGGAAGCACCTAGCGAGCTGACAGGGGGAGTGCTGTGTCCTTTATAGGGAGCAAGTGTTGTCTTCAGTTTCTGCTGCTCTTTTATATAAAACTTCTAGCATATAATATTTTTGAAAATTCTAAGACCTAAGAAGAAGCAAGAAAACGTGGCCCCTCCAAGTGTCACTTTAATACTTCCGATGCTGTCTGTGTAACTTAATATATGAGCACTTACAAATATGCTGTGTGTGCTCAAGAAGAAAGTCGACTCTATGCTCTTGTCATCGGAGTGTTATCCTGACATATATGCATAATGTCTTATTTATTGCATTGCTTGGCTCTTGTCATAGTTTGGTTCTCTGTGAAGCATGTTCTGGCAGATTTTAATGCTGCCTCCTCTGATAATTTTCCAACTCTGTACAACAAACGAGGAGGGGTCCCCTGTGTGGTCTGATTGAGGGGCTGTGCCTTGCCTCAGAGCACCCCACCGCAGTTGTCATCAGATGCATTTGAGCTCCAACAATGCCTGCTTTACTTGCAGGTGGTCCTAGAGGGTCACAGAGGGAGCTATTCTTAATATTCATCAGCAATATTTCCCTGTGAGTAAGTTTGGAGCACATTTCCCAAATAGAGGTAGGGAGGGAGGTATTTTGTGACACAGGAGTTGACATGTGAGCATGGACACATTTGGCTGTTTGCTTCCTATCTGAATTCAGCCCTTAACAATACCAAGTTTTAGGCCAGGCGCGGTGACTCACGCTATAATCCAGCACTCTGGAAGGCAGAAGCAGGTGGATTGCCTGCACTCAGGAGTTCAAGACCAGCCTGAGCAAAAGCAAGACCCCATCTCTACTAAAAATAGAAAAACTGAGGCAAGAGGCTCACTTGAGCCCAGAAGTTGGACGTTATGACACCACAGCTCTCTACTCAGGGCCACAGTTTGAGACTCTGTCTCAAAACACACACATATATATATATATATATATAAATAAAAATAAAAACAATACCAAATGTAAGGGTAAGGTAAACAAGAGGGCAAAATAGCTTTACATGCAGGAAGGGGGGGGGGGCACGAGAAATGCATTGGTGCTTAGAATTGACGAAGTAAAAGTCCATGAAGTCTGGGGTGTCAGCAACAAGGGCAGGGTGATAGCACCATGTGCCCATCCCCCACAGAAACAATGAAAAATAAAACAGAAAGTCTCAGAACCAACTTTGCTAGAACTCTGGAAAGTAGCCAAAGGTTTACAGCAACCAAGTAAAAGCTGAATCAAGAAAAAGGCAACTTTAAGGTACAGGAGAGCCTTGTGGTGTTTCTACCTGCTCTTGCTCCCTCTCCCTTCAGTCTTGAAAAGGGCAACAGCATGTCCCCAGAACACTGAGGACCTGGTCCTTGGCTCTGGACAGAGCAGAGCACAGCTTATTTGAAAAGAGGCATGTGTGTGTGCTCACTCGCCCAGGGGCTGCCTGAAGGTCTGGCACAGACACTTGTCATGGTCTCCACAACTCAGGACCAACTCAGTGCAGAAGAGTGGCCGGCTCTACTTGAAAACAGTGTAAGGCAAACAGCTTACAACTTGTAGGAAAAGCTGGGGATAGAGTTTCTTTGGGAATTAAGACATTTAAAAGCACCCATCTGTATCAGCAAATTTGGAAAGTACCATGCAGGCCCAGCAGCTTGCATCTCATAAGAGACCTACAAAGAGCCTGAGTTTTCGCTGTGGCCTGGTGCCCAAGCTCAGTCCAGGCAGAAGGTGAAGGCTAAGGCCAGGTTAGCAATGGAGGCCTAAGCACAGAGCCATTCACAGCCTGGGGGAGATATTTCTGTCTCTCTGCTTCTAAATCTGACGCTCAGTCCATCAGGGGAGGCTTATTGGCTCAGGGCTGTCCAACCTTTATTCTTCTGCTTCACATTGGAAGAAGAGTTGTCTTGGGCCACACAGTAAACACAGAGACACTAAAGAAAGCTGATGAGCAAAAAAAAAAAAAAAAAAAAAAAATTTAATTAAAAAAAAAATTTTAAGACAGGCTTCAAATAATCCACATGTAGCCCTCAGGTCATATGTTGGACACCCCTGAAGGATGATAAGGACGTTTACAAGAACAGCATCAGGAAGAAGCACCCGCACATGCTGGGGGGGCTTATCCTTGGAGTGCCCTAGCAGGGGAGAGGCATTCAGTGCTGCAGCAGTGCCCTGCAGCTCCTGTGCTGCTGAGATGTCTCAGCTGTAATCTCCAGAGGTTGCTGCAATCAGAATCCAAGCTGACCCTTCACCTGTCTAAATGCTGCAGCCCCAGAACAGGGACTCCCCCCACAGCCCTCAGAGGGACCAGAACCTCCCTCTGCTAATGCAGGTCCCAGACCCCCACCACAGGGACGGCCTGTCCTCCAGGTAAAAGCAGTTTGGGGTTTTGATTCTGGATACCTCAGAACTTAGGGATGCCGCAGCCTCGCTGCCAATACCTGAGCAGGGCCTTTGCAGAGCTGGGCATGACAGCTGTTGACCCTGTCCCCTGCCCATGTGACAGGCACATTTGAAATGGCTAAGAACCTCCAGAGGAAGAGTTGTGGGGGGGATGTGTGTGCCTTGGACCCCCTCTTCTGACAGTGCAACTGTGCCTGATGACATGCCATCTTTCCACGCAGGAAGGACATCCCCGTGGAACACGTAACACACAGAGAGAGAGAGCGGACCAAGAAGGTGGTGTACTCAGTGGTCTATGGTGCAGGTAGGCTGTAGGCAAGGGGTTGGGCTTGCCAGGTGGGTGTGCAAATGTGGCCATGCCTCAGGGAAATCATTCTGGGAGTCCCTGTGTGCTGTGTACACAGATACTCTGATGATATTTGTGACCTTTAGACACTTATCAGACCACTTCACACCATGAGTGGTCAATGGCACAACCACCCTTTCCAGGTGAGGCCAGAGGAGGGAAAGTGGGTGTGACCGGGCCACCCAGCCCCAAACCCACATGACACCGCTGTACTGGGCATTCCTGCTGGGCTTTGAGACTCTCCAGGAACCCTCATTTGTGCATACACTGAGGCTTTCTTACTTCCCCATCTCCCCAGCTGAGTGGGGATCCAAAGCCAGGCCCCATGGGGGCAGAGCCAGGTCTCTGGACAGCAGACAGGAGAGGAGGCCTGGCAGGAAGGACTGAGGGCCAGTGATGGGTCATCCAGTGCCACCTCTGTGCCTTGCCCGCCTTCTCTGGCCCAGATCCTGCAGAGCGCTCTGTACTCTCCCACTGTCCCTCCTACCCCCTCACCATGGGCTGTCTGGGCTTTTTAAATTATTCTGTGCCTCTGGGTCATGCTCAATCAGTATGGCCCAATTTCATCCAGGAGGGGCTGTTGGCAGCTGGGGAGGGGCCCGAGCAGCTGTCCAGCCAGTGCAGACCTTCTCCCTTGGGTCACCACTTGGAGTGCCAGGGCCTTGTAAAGTCACTGAGAAGAGGATCCAAGGAAAGTCCACAAAACTGAACGAGCTCAGGATAAGAATAACAGGTGCATAGTCGTCTGTCCCTGGGAACTTCTCCAGCTCAGCAGGGCTGCGCTGCCCATGTGTCCTGCAGCAGGACAACATGTTTTGGACATCTAGTCAGCTTTGGCCCTGCAGCAGGACCATAGACAGCTCAGCCCAAAGGCAGTGACCTGCTGACTGCAGACCTGTGGAGAATCTCCACCTCTGTGCTCCTCTCGTCCTTAGAGATGTTCTTGAGGAGCTGGTGCGTCCGAGCCTGGCACACAATTTTCTCTTGTCTCTGTCGTCTGCCACCACGTCTGGGTCCTGCCTTAGTTCTGTGCTTCCCTGTGGCACCCACCCCCCACCCAGCTGTCCCAGAGAGAGACTCTGGAGTATCGGCTCTGTCTTTTCTGGAGAGGAAAAGAGCAGCACTATATAAATCAGTGTGAGTCATTAGCGGCAATGTTGGTGAAGGGGGTAATTCGGTTGCTTTTAGCCAGAGGGTGACACAGGAGTTCCCACCCTCAGCCCCCGCCTCTGCTGTTCCTTTTGTTCCTGGCCACCCCAACAGCTAGAATCACTGTATATGCTGCAGCCCCAGGTGTCTGTGTTCTGTGTTTGAGACCTTGTCACATGAGCTGGGACAAACGAGTGAGCTTGACCTGGGCTGCTGCGCACCCTTGAGAATTCAAGAAAGGAGCTCGGGCCAGCCAGCTCTCACCTGGTGGCAGTGACATGTCGTTACACAAGCACACTCTGCCAGTGTGGGGTTTTCTTGAAACAGTGACCTGACCATTGTGAAGACTGACTGGGAAACAGGCAGAGAGGCCCCTCCCAAGTTGCTGGCCTGTGTGCTCAGCCACCACCCTCAAACGTGCCTGCCCAGAGTGTCAGAATGGGGTGCCAGAGCCCCAGAGCAGCAGCTGCCTGGAGCCTCAACCTCAGGGCTCACTCCCAGTCTTCTTGTCCCTCCTTCATCACTGAATTCAGAAGTCCACTCCCCACCCCCACTGAGCCCAGTGGAGATCTGCGTCCTACAAAAGCAGCTTCTGACTCTTCCAGTTTGCTCTGAGCTCTTAGAGCTCTTAGACTCGAGTCTTCTCAAATTACTGAGTAAAGCTGACATTTGCCTTCATATCCAGTCACCCCTGATGGACAGATACCCGCCAGCCTATGGTGGGCCCAGGGCCGCTCCAGAGGCTCTAACTTGTCAAAAGGCATAGCCGTACTTTGGCAAGAGAGTCCCTTGTGCCAGAGGAGGGCCCTGGGTCGGCCCAGAGCAGCAGCACCTGAGCTGAAGGTGAACGCTGCATGGAATTCAGTCAGATCCGTCCTGTGGACCAGCAATGGTCCAACGGCCCACTGTAGGCTCGGCCCTAGACACACAAACAGGAGTGAAAACTGTCAGCAAAATGGGCACAAGTGGGGCAAGGGCACTCGGAGAAGATTGTCCTCCTAAAGTTAGAACTGTGACACACACATGCACGTGGGATGCGATTAGCTCCTTACAGGAGAAGCCACAGTGCCCATGCAGGAGGCAGAGGCAGGGTGTGCCTGGGCTCCCGTGGGAGTACTCTTGGGACATGGGTCTGTCTGTGGTCACAGTGTCAAAGGAGGAATCCACTCGACTGAGTCAATGTGTGGAGGCAAATTCTGTGAGAAGTGGGAGCCAGTGCACTTGAAGTACAGCAGAGAAGCCCCCCAGAGCCAGAGGACAGTGGCCTTTGAGTGTGACAGTCCTACTGTCAAGGGCATTCAGAAGTGGGAGCTGGAGTTAGGGCCTAGGCTGCTGACCAGACCTCTGCTCCATTGCGGTCCCTCACATCTGCTCTTTTTGGAGTTGCCACATTTGCTTCTCTTGTAAATAGGCTTGTTTCACACACCAGGACCTTGGCCACTGATTGTCTTCAGATGTTCTCACAGCTCTGCATAATACATAAGTGTTCAGAAAGACAGGCGTGACTTCTAGTGCTGGCCAAGTAGCCCCTCTATGGAAAATGTAGAAAATCCCAACTACCTGAAGGCCCTGGAAAGGGACCAAAAGCAACCAGAAACTGGAGGTTGATTGGTACTTGGAAGAAAGAGGGTACAGCCGAGTGTCCCATTCTATAGATCCTTACCCGGAGGCAAGCTGCAGTCAGAATCTCTGATGGAAACCTGAGTCCTACTAGCTGTAAGCGTCAGAGGACAGAGTTGGGACAACCACAGAATCTAGAAAGTGAAAGAAATTCCAGGAAGAAAGGGGGCAGAGATAAGCCCAAATTCTGAGTATGAATCTGCCTAGATTTCCAGCTCACCCTGCCTATGGCTGTATGGGGCAGACCTCAAGCAGTCGAGCTAAGCCCAAAAGGATCAGCTGAGATTTCAGCCACTGTCCTTAGCAGGGAGACTGAGTTTGGAGTTTGACTTTAGCCAGATGATCTCCCCTCTTAAAAAGATTGGTACTCCTGAGAAGAACATAATGGAATTCAGAGTATCGGTGACATATCATTCACTATATCCAGGATACAATCCGGAATCCCTAAACATATGAAGATACAGGATAACTTGACCTGACTTGAGAAAAGGCAACTGTGGAAACCGATCCTGAGATGACCCAGATGTCAGAATTTGCAAACAAGGATTTTAAACTTGCTATTAATACCTGAGCCCAAGGATATAAAGAAAAACATGTTCATAATAAATAAATAGGGAAAACTTCAGCATGTAGTTGGAAGAACCAGATGGAAATTCTAAAATTTAAAACTGCCATATCTTAAATAAAAAATTCACCAAATGGGCTTAACAGCAGATGGGAGATGATAAGAGACTTGGATAAGGAGACTGCTTGAAGTCCTGTCTGGCTGACCTGCCTAAGGTGTCCAGCTACAACCTGATTCCTTTCTGAGAGCTGCTGGAATTTTCCACTGCAGTGCCACAACTCAGGGTGCTGATGGGGCTTAATAGAGTTATAGATGGATTATTTCAGTAAAGTTTAAGAAATACATAATGTGCTCGTATTTGTGAAGATGCCAGAGTAATAGGTCTTAATGAAGCCCTAAAAGAGATATTAGAGGTTTTTTGTTTTTTTTTTTTTAATTTCCAACCAAATGTCTCCAAGTGATCAAGTGGCCCTGGGCTTATAGGAAGGACCAGGGCTCCAGAGCTGATTCCTCTCCGCTGGGACCAGCCTTGGGAACAAGGCACCCCAGATTCTCACACTCCTCCTGGCCAAGCAAGCATCTGCCCCTTTACTGTTCCAAGACTTGACACTCTTTCTGTCTGGAACCAGTGAGGCATCTGCTGGCTGGGGCCAAAAGTGGCCTGCTTGCTGGGAAGGCTGGACCTAAGAGCCAGGCAGATCCCACAACTCCAGCCCCAGGCCAGGGTTTCTGGGCCATCTTGTTGAGCCAGAGTAAACCCAGTGCAGAGGGCAGTAGGCCCAGAAATGTAGGTCTCTAGGTAGCTTGTTCTCTGGGGTTCCCATCAAGCACACAGCCCCCTCAGCCAGGCCTTTCCCCATGATCCTACTGTCAAGCCAGGGATTATGCCCTCATGGACTCCTTTTCTCTAAGTTATATGCCTCTTCTGGAGGAAAAGGGAGGGGTGACTACAGACCAAGTACCAAGCAGGAGCAGGTACCTTTCTGAGCTTTATGTATTCATGGGGTTCTCTTAACCTTTGGGGGTAAGGACAATTGTACCCAATTCAGAGGTGAAGAAACGGGTTTGTTATGGGTCATGTGAGGCCACAAGGAGCCTCCCATGGGTGACAGAGCTGTACTCAGACCCAGGTTTATGTGGCCCCAAAGCCTACACCAAGCATGCAGGGGTTCCCATGCTACACCCGGGCTCAGGCTGCCACCACAGCCAGAGACATCTTTATTGGCAGCTTCTTAACACCTGCATTTTCTAGGAACCAAAAGCATTTATCTCCAGATAAGACAGTGGTTCTCAACCTTCCTAATGCTGCAACCCTTTAATACAGTTCCTCATGTTGTGGTGACCCCAAGCATAAAATTATTTTCGTTGCTACTTCATAACTGTAATTTTGCTATTGTTATGAATCGTAATGTAAATATCTGATATGCAGGATGGTCTTAGGCGACCCCTGTGACCCAAAGGGGTCGTGACCCACAGTTTGAGAAACACTGAGATGAAAGTTCTTAGGATAGGAACTCCTGAGTACCTTGTTCTCATAATCTGGCCATGGAACATCCCCTTCCTCTTTTCACCCAGTCCAGCCTCCTCAGTTCTGGAATTAAGCCTCCCACTAGCCAGGCTGAGAGCAAGGACCACATCTGCTTCCTTCTCTGCTCTCCTGTAGTGCTGACAAGTGCTAAGGCAGGACTGGGCCAGAGAAATGCCAGACAGGCCCCAGTCCTGACTGGCAGGCACCCAGCATGCAGAATGGAAGGCCAGATGCTAACCTCCCCCAACTGTACAGAAAAGGCCAGTGGTGCTCCCTGGACCCTGACTCGCCAGGCTGGTTTCTGTGTACGCAGTCCCTGCCTGGATGTGAGCTGGGAGTTAATGCCGATCTGTGTCTTTGACTCACAGGGAAGGAGCGGCTTGCTGCTTGCCTTGGGGTTACTGTTCAGGAAGCTGCCCAGTTTTTGGCAAGTTTTTTGCAGAAGTATAAGAAAATCAAGGACTTTGGCCAAGCAGTTGTGGCCCATTGTCAGCAGACAGGTAAGCTGGCTATGTCCAGAGCCCCTGCCCCCTCCCACCACCAATGCCTGCCATGGCCAGTGGTGTCCACGGCTCTTGGCTCTGCTGATTGGTGAGTGGACAGGTGGGTAGGTCGGTGGTGGGTGGCCAGAGGACAACTGGGTCCTGCTGCGTGGCTATTAGTTTCCCTGCTCATCTATCTTCCTTCATGTGACCCAGGCTATGTGGTGTCCCTCATGGGCAGAAGAAGAGCCCTGCCAAAGATCCATGCGCATGACCCGCAGTTCCGGGCACAGGCAGAGCGACAGGCTGTGAACTTTGTGGTGCAAGGTATAGGCCCTCGCTTGCCTGCTGGCCCCCTGGCCCCCTGACCCCAGAGTTCTGGACCCACCTGCTGCTCAGGTTTTAACTGCTACAGTCTGAGAGGTCCCCACCACGTTGCTGTCAGGGCATCTCCTGTCCTAGCAAGACTTAGCAGGCCTTCCTCCAGGAGCCCCACAGCCACCCTCCTGCTTGGTGGTCACTGTGGGAGGCACTAGTGCAATGGCACCTGCAGGTGACAGGTGCTTGGGGCATGGTCCTTTTTATAATTAGGACGTTTCCTACAAAAGCAGCCAAGGCAGTGGCTTTTCCCATATCCACAGGCAGGAAATTGAGGCTTCAGCTGCTCAGCGAGCACAAGAACCTTCCCCCCCACCCCCCCAGCTAGGGGTGTGGAGGCAGATGGACGCCTAGTCATCTTCAGACACTGCTCAAGGGGCTCAGAGCCAGCAGACCCTGCATGGCAGTGTGGTGACAGGCTCCAGGTACTCCACCATGGAGATGGGGCCCTGAGATTGCCCTTTGTGCCCATAGGCTCAGCCGCTGACCTCTGCAAGTTGGCCATGGTTCGCATCTTTGCTGCAGTGGCCTCCTCCCCGACCTTGACAGCCAGGTCTGTGATGGGTGTCCTTTCCTGGACATGGGCAAGGTAGCTGCTGGATGAGGGGACTGCTTTGGGCCCACCACTTCCTGCCCATGAGATATGGATTCTGACCTTTGCCAGCTATGAGCAAAGGGCCCCAGGAGCCCGAGCCCCTGTGACATGTAGCCCCCACCCCCTCCAGACACGGATCTCCCCTGAGGAGGCACGGAGTCCCTGAGACACAGCCCCAGGGGCCTCTCACAGCAGGCATCCCCCAGCCAAGGGCACAGATGAGGCCCCTCAGTACAGAAAGACTGTGTCCCTGGGCCCCCTCCTCCTGGAGTGTCTGCATTTCTCACAGGTACCCCACAAGGCTGCCTACCCCAGCTACAGGTATATGTCACAGCCCCTTGGACTCCAAACCACTCCCACTCCCCACCCCTGTTGATGCCACCAATGCCAGCGTACAGATGTCCAGGTCTAGCTGCCACAGCCCCAACCCCAGAGCCAATGCTCAGATACCCCTCAACAGCGGGGGCTGCCCCAGGGCCATAGCTCTCTCTGGTCTTTGTCACTGCGTCTACTGTTCCCCCTGGATGCACACCCCAAGGGACAAGGAGCCCTGGACCAGCCAGCTCCTGTGGCTGAGGACGTGGGCTGCTGGTGGCCACCCAGATGCTGCCTCCTCCTGGGGGCGATGCTCTCCTCAGGAAGCTTAGGAGCCCCTCCAAGAAGTGACCCTGTCAGGCTCCAACAGGGCCTTGCTCCCTCCTATTCACCCCAGGGCAGGGATCCTCACCTCAGTCCTATAGGGGCTGCTGTAGCTGGCTGTGCCTGGGGGAAGAAGGAGAGTGGGGGTTGGTCAGCATCTCTGACACTGCAGAGAGGCTCATAGTGGGCAAAGTGGCAGCTTCTCTAGATCATAAAATGTTACACAGGTCTCACCAGCCCCCACCTCAGCCCCATGCAGCCTGCCTCTGTCTGCACACGACCTCTTTGCCACCTGAGCTCACACTTTTCTTGCTGCCCTTGATACTGCTTTATGTTTCCCAGGCCTCAATCCCTCCCAGAGACCTCTCCTTCTGTAAACACTCTTGTGTTCAGATATTTCCTTCTGTTCCTTTTGACCTTTAAGCCTATGTTCCTTTGTGCTCAGAGCGTTGTGTGCACCTGTATGACAAAGGCCCTGCCTGAGGCCTGCAGGGGCACCTTGTAAAGGGACAGGGACAAACTGTCCCCAGGCCACAGCCCCCCTTGGCCCTCTGCTTTAATACCCCTCCAGGCGCTTCCTCTGTCCACAGTCACCTTGATGGCTGTGGGGAGCAGCCTACGAGAATGCTGCCCCAGGCTGTCATCAGAGTTCTGAGAGGAAACTGCCCCAGGCTCCCACCCAGGCCAAACACAGCCCCTGTGGCTTCCCTGGTACCTGCAGTGGGCTCTGAGGGTGGCTCCAACCTCTGCAGTCACTGGGGAGTTATCTCCTGCCATCTGTTGCCCTCCCCAACGTGCACACATGTGTGCAGCGCACACACACATGCTCACACACCAATGCCAGGCACCCTCTAGTGGCCCTAGGTTTTCTCATAGTTTCCTGATTATTTCCTGAAATCCACACATATAACAAATTATAGTTTTGCACAGGAGATGAATGGCTTTGCTGGTTTCTGCTAGGCAAGAATTGAAAACCAAACTATTGCTCTGCATCTAAGATTCTGCAAGTCTAGAAAAGTCAGTTCATTTTCAGTTTTTGTGGAATTATTATTCACTTTTTCACCAACCTCCAATCCTGCAGACAATTTGAGGAACTGATGAAGGAGATTGGTCCATGAAGACCCAGGTCTCCCCTTGCAGTGACTGAGTCTTGCTGGAGCTGAGAGCACACTTTCTGCTCAGGTTCTGACAGCCGCTGGCCATCTTGCTGTCACCAACCTCTTGCTGCCTATAGGAAACACTCCTCCTGGCAAAATGTGCTGTGAAATGCACGTCCCAGAGAGCAGAGCAGACTCATGCAGCGTCCCGGGCTCTGAACACTCCGTCTTTTGGCTGTGCCTTGTTCTTCCGGGAGTAATGTGGAAGGTTTTGGACAGTGTCTGGAAGGGGTGGATGCAGGCCAAGTGTGGGCTGACACTGGAAAGGATGTGAGACAATGCAATCACTGGAGGGTCTGGAGCCTCAACCAGTGACCCCAGGATCCACAGGGGACAGAACCACAGGACAATCCCCATTCACCACCTCTAGTCCCCAGGACAGGGACATGGCGTCCATTCGTGCCTCTCAGTCCAGATCCTGAAAAGACTGAGGCCAGGCCCAAAACAAACTGGTGGCTAGCATCCTCAGGCCTGTATGCTGGGATGCTCAACCCCCACGCCTGTCTCTTCTGACTAGGACCTTTTTCAAAGAGACCTTTCTGGTTTCACAACATGTCTGACCCGGAAGGAAGCCTCCGAGACTGTGTGTAGAGGAGACCCTGAGGCCCAGGGCCCAGCATGACTAATTCAAGTTCACGTGTAGCCTGGCCAGCACCAATTCCCCTGGGAGCCACAGCATTCCCCTCCCCCACCTTCTTGTGGGTGGGCGCAGAGGGAACAGCAAAACTGGGTCCCTCAGACAGGAACTTCCCAGCAGGCCCCAGACAGGGAGATGAGAGAGCAGGAACCTGAGACCTTCCGGCTGCAGAACACAGTGGCTTTGTGGGCCAGCCCTTCTTAGGAGTAGGGCTGGGAAGTTACATCACCAAAGAGTTCTGGAACACAACTGGTACAAGGCCCTATGTCCTTTGGCCCCTCACCGAGATGACTCCCTCTCCTTGCTCCCTGTGCCCCACTTTCCAATTTGAGGCACGGTCATATCTCAGTGGCTGTGAGAGTGACGTGTGTGACTGACGATCACACCTATTCTTAGGTTCCTGCCACACCAGCAGCTCACAAGTTCACAATGGGATTTCAAGAAGTGTGAAAACTGCTTCTGCTAAATCTGGAAGAAGTTACAAATGCATTTGCTAAGGTTTCCACCCATTTGAAAAAGTAAGTCCTTTTGGAAGCTGAAGACCCTGCAAGAGGCCTTGAAGTTAGTTTAAGAAAGCACATGCTGATGCTGCCAGCCTAATCTCTACCACTTCTCGCCATCTGACCTTGGAAGGGCAGTGCCCATGGTCCCTGGCCAGTCTGGGCCAACATGAGGCCCTGTGTTTGCCTCTCCTAAGGATGCACACCTGTGGCACGGGCCCAGAGAAGGTGTGTCTTTCTCCCACCATGAGAAGCCCAGGGCACAGAGGTTGCTGACTTCACTTCAGAGGTTCAGAGTCCCCTGGCCCTTTCCCTCTTCCTGGCATGATGGAGGTAGCTGCTCCAGCCATCACAACACCTTTTAGGCAAAAGGAGAAAGTAATGATGGTCAAAAAAGCACCTGCTGCTGGCCACTTGAGCCTTTCAAAGAGCCTTCCTTAGTCTGGGTGCGGTGGTTCACGCCTATAATCCTTGCACTCTGGGAGACCAGGGCGGGTAGATTGCCTGAGCTCACCGGTTTGAGACCAGCCTGAGCAAGAGCAAAGACTCTGTCTCTAAAAATAGCAGGGCCTTGTGGCAGACCCCTGTAGTCCCAGCTACTCAGGAGGCTGAGACAGGAGGATCACTTGAGCCCAAGAGTTTGAGGTTGTTGCCAGCTATAACACCACGGCACTCTACTATGGATGACAAAGTGTGACTTTGTCTCAAAAACTAAAAAGTAAAGAGCCTTCCTAGAGACACTTGGTGGGCCACCCCACCTGAGAGAGAGCCTGGGAAGTATCATCTGTAGCTGGAGACCTAGCTCTATCTCCACCCCACTCAACAAAAGAGCTGTCATGAAAGTGAGGAAGTGCAGTTAGGCTGCAAAGTGCTCATCTTCTGTTAGAAGTGTCAGCCGAGGACATCTGTCTCTGCTCTGGTGTTGGAAGAGCTGCTCCCAGCCCAAGTTCAGCACCCAGTACCCAGACCACTGCCCAGTGAGGCCTGCCTCTCCTCCCCTGTGCAGCCAGCAGGGCCGATAAAGATCCAGCGTGACCCCTGCCCTTGAGGGCTCAGTGCAGGCGACAGAACTGAGGCCACACAGGACAAGAGCAGGGGAGCCCTCCATGACCCCACCCTTCCCAGTGGGCTGTAGGTTCCCTCCCTGAGTTTCCCCCAAGGAGGGGCTGGCACCAGGTCTTGGGGCAGCAGCTCTTGGCAGGGGCCTTGCGTCCATGAAGATGCTGAGGCATCTCCTCAGCCATGTGAGCCAATGCTGTCCCCTTCCAAAGAGCGTGGAAGTTGCAGCCAAATCCAGCCCACAGGGTGTGCCGTATGGCCGTGTCCCCCGTCACTCCTCCCTCCTCCGCACCTACACACCTGCCCCTGCCAGTGCCTTTCACCTGAATCTTCCCCCAGAGTCATGCCCTGGGAGGCCCATGAAGGGCTGCTAGAGAAGGGAGAAGGACCACTGGAGAATGCTCACCTGCATAAGACGCTTGGCCCAGCACGGGAGGCTCTCTGGGGTTCAGGGAATGACAATGGTGTCTACGGGGCTCAGGCCCAGGGCCAAGGGCCACTCACATTTCTCTAAGCTGGTATTCAGGGTGGGATGGCTGCTCCCAACTTCCCCAGGACCCTCACAGCAGGCCTGTGCTTCCCCCAGGCCCATGTTGGATTCCTCCCCTCTTCCACCCCACCAGACTTTTCAGATAATGAAGTGCTCCCTGAGGTGGGGTGGACCCGAGGCCACCCAGCTGCTCCCTCCTCCCCTTTCTCCCAGCTCTCCTAAGAGCCTTTCTGGTAATGGGGGTGACTACAGGCAGCAGTGCCCACTGGCTGGGTCCTTCTCATGGCCCAAAAAGCCACATTCTCTCAGGCACTCAGTGCCAAAACTGCCCTCTAGGAACCTTGGTGGGTGAGCCCCGCACCCCAGTCCTGACCTTCTGGGGTGACTCTCTCCTCCTCCCAGGTTGGTGGCCCAGATCCATGATGAGCTGCTGTTTGAGGTGGAAGACGCACAGGTGCCCAGGTTTGCAGGTGAGCCCAGGCTGTTAGTGGAGGTGAGAAGACAGTTGATGCAGCCCTTCCCCTGGCTCCTGCTGCATGGCACCCAAGAGCCAAGCTGGCTGTGGGGGCCTTTGGAATGCCCAGGTTGGCTCCAACCCAGGCCAGCACCCTTCAGGGGGCACCATGTGCTCTAGAGCAAATGTGAGCTCCAAGGGGTGGGTGGAAAAGTGAAGGTCACAGGCCTCTCAGAGCCTGGGGATCTAGAGAGGCAGGGCCTGGGCTGGGCCGTGGAGCTAGCAGGATTTTCTTGCTGGGGGTGGAATGCCTGCAGTCGAGGTTCAGGGCAGTCTCCAGGCAGCTCTACCCTGTCCCCAGCCCTCCCTCCTGAGCCACTGTGCCTATGGACACACCTAGGAGTGTCACCATAGCTGTCAGCCAAAGTGATTCTTTGAAGCTAGAGAGCAGTGGACCAGGACCCCTCAACACTCAGCCTCTGGTCCTGTGGAGGCTCCAGTTTGGGCCTCACTGGTGAGGGAGAGAGAGCAGACACTGCCGGGGCCCATGGCTCCCGGCAAGGTCCATAAGTGGCCAAGCTGGGGTATGTGCTAGTCCCCTGTGACAGCACCATGCTGGAATGGTTCTGGGAGGCAGGAGCCAGTGTCAGGAGGGCCTATACCAGCTCTGAAGGGCTGGGTGGTTAGGATGACCACATTGGCGTCAGCTGCAGCAGCTCTGCCCCTCTCTGGGGGTCCCAGTACCCTTCACACCAGTGTGGGCCCTGCCAGGTTCCAACTCTCCCTGTAGGAAGTTCCTAGACAGCCCTGCAGCCCCAAGGGTCCCCACTGTGCACAGGGCCATCTGCCTCCCTGCAGCCATGGTGACCACCTCCCCTCACCCACCTGCCACCCTGCACTGCACAGAGGGGGAAACTGAGGCTCCTGGGCAGCTGCTGGCCCTGCTTAGGCACCCCAGGGACTGGAGATCAGTTTTCTGGGGAGGCCTCTGGCTCTGCAGGGCCCGGGGGATTGGAAACAAGGCAGCATCTGGCCGTGGCTTGCATGTTTCTGTGATAGTCTTTGCACTGAGGTGTCACATGGAAGGGGCGTGAGGAAACTGAGAAACACTGAGCTAGCCTGTCCTAACCCTTCAGCCCAGGCTGTACTTTGCATAGGGCTCTGAGCTCCATGGCCCTGTGGTGGCCCGGGCCCCATGACAGGCCATCAGCATGAAGCTACCCTCATGGGTCAGAAGTTGTGAGATCCCAGGTGCTCCTATGTGCCAAGGCGGTGCTGGTGGGTGGGCGCTGCCCTGTCCAGCTCCCTCCGTCCCTCGATACTCACCACCCCCACTTGGGCAGCCACAGCTAGCATGAACTAAACCTGACGAGAAAAGGGTGATGCCAGTGTGATGGTGAGGACTGGACCAGTCCCCCAGACCAGGGGACTGTCCTGGGCAGTTGATATGAGGGGGGCAGTGACTAGAACCAGGCTTGGGGGCAGGAGGCACTCCAGGGGCTGCTTGTGGGCATGGGAGGCCCCCCAGAACTGGTCCGGGTGACAGTGCAGACAGGGCAGGAAACACCCAGGGGTGGAGGCTGGGGTAAGCCTACGGCTGGGAAGGCCCCAAGCTGGGAGACCAGCGGGGCCTTGGTGCTGTCTCTACCCAGCTCTCGTCCAAGGAACCATGGAGTCATTGCAACAGGTGCGGGTGCCAGAGTTGCAACTACAGGTGAGGGACTCAGCCCAGCCAGGCCGTCTAGAGCCTGCCCAAGGTGGGGGCAGCTCCCCACAGGGCAGGAGCCCCAGCCCTACCAGAGGATCACTGCTCCTAGGTGGCTTGACTGTCTGCCTGAGAGAGGACCCATTGGTGCCCTTGGCTACCCCCACCATCCAGGGATCCTCCTACACCTGTGGCCAGGCAGCCTCTGGCCGCGCCCACCTTCTCCAACTCTTGCTTAGGGCAGGGGTGCTGGGCCCCCACCTGCCTCAAGGGCACCCCCAGGTCATGCCCGGCCCAGCTGCCGCTCCTCGCCCGTCCCCTATTGAGGCATCTCTGGATTGGGTCCTCACCAGGCAAGACTTTTGGGCCACTGGGTGCAGGCTTCCCCAGTATCGTCAGGTGAGAGGGAACCCCAGACCTGAGGCCCACTGGTGGCATGACAGGGTCAAGCAGCCCTTGCACCCCATCAGGGAGACAAGCCAAGCCTATAGCAGGCAGAGTCATGGGGGCTGGGTGGCTCTGGAATCCCCACCCATCCCAGCAGGATCCTTTGGGACAGGATGCAGGGGGCTATGGGGACATTGGCTGCAGCTGGGGGCTGGTCTGGCCCTTCCTGTCGAGAAGAAGCTGTTGAGGTTTTGTCCAGGGCCCTGGGCAAGAGCCCACTCAGGGTCAAGGTCCTCAGGAGGGCATCTCTGCCTGGCTGGCACCTCTGGGAGCTGCCAATGGCCTCAGAGGCAGGGTCGTGAGGTGGCGAGTCCAGGTCGCCCCAGAATATAACTCAGCCACCCAAAGGCACCTTGCCTGGCCTGTCACTGGCACAGAGGCCCTGGAAGGTGGGAGGCCTCGTGACTGGAAGGTGGCTGTGTGTGAGCCTGTCACTGCCGGGTGGGGGCGTGCCTATGCACAGCCGAGTGCCTGTGCTGTGTCTAACAGAGGGTCTTTGGGGTCTGTATGTAGGCTCCAATCACCTGCATTCAGGTCTGGGAGGTGGCTGGGGACCGCTGGTCCAGTCCTGGGGCTCACCTCTGGCTGCCCCCCACAGGTGCCCCTAAAGGTGAACCTCAGTGCCGGCCGCTCATGGGGAAACCTGGTGCCACTGCAGGGGGACCTGAGCCCTCCCTTGGGCCCAAGGGGCACTGAGCCTCCCAGCAGCAGCCTGGCCACCTCTGGTTCCCACGTCAGCACCTGCCCCCTACTGCCAGCGCATTTTTCTCCTTCATTTTGTCTGTAGCCTCAGGCAATGTGGGAGAGGAGAGCTGGTTTCCACCAGCCCATTGTGTGGCCTTCCCCAAGGTCACCAGCTGCTTTGTATGTTAACCCTTTGGGGCTGGGTGGCCTTGTCTTCCCTGGAGTAAATGCTCACACAAAGCCACGTCCCTTGTCCTTATAAGAGTGAATTCTTCCTGTGGATGGGAAACGCCTTTCCATGGCCCCCAGCCCAAATCAGGAGTGTCCCAGCTCCAGCCCAGCTGAGTAGGCACTCCCCACTTTTCCTGTGGAGCTGGGGGAGGGGGCATTCCCCCTGAAGTGACCAAGACTCCTGGACTCCTATTCCCGACTGAGGGGCCTATTGGCTGGAGCTCACCTCCATGATGGGGGCCACCAAGGGCCAGGGGGGCCATCTGGGGTCTCTGGAGTCCCCCCCAGGGGAACCCACATAGACTCTCCTTGCTGGGGGGGTGGGGCTTCACGGTAGTGGGTACCAGCCCGGCAGGACACCCGTGACACAGGCACCAACTTGCAGGTGAGAGGGAACCCCAGACCTGAGGCCCACTGGTGGCATGACAGGGTCAAGCAGCCCTTGCACCCCACCAGGAAGACAAGCCCAAGCCTACAACAGGCAGAGACATGGGGGCTGGGTGGCCCTGGAAGCCCCACCCATCCCACCCACCAGCAGGATCCTTTGGGACAGGATGCAGGGGGCTGCGGAGACATTGGCTGCAGCTGGGGGCTGGTCTGGCCCTTCCTGTCAAGAGGAAGCTGTTGAGGGGAAACTGAGGCACCAAATTTCTGCCACATCCTTAGCACCATGACTCCCCCCTCTGTGCTGTGTGCCAGTCTCTGGGAATGTGCCCCTGGGGTCCTTTCAGACCCCTGTGTCTAACCCACTCCCACACATGCCTCGCCTGGGTCTGGGTCTGGGTCTGGGTCTGGGCCTGGGCTCAGTGCCTACCCCTTGCCATTTCGGTGGTGACTGTCTCATACGCTGTGCTCCCTTTGTGGCCCTCTCCCACATGCATTGTCTCTTCTGGCTGACCTCGGTGGCCACAGTGGACAGTGCACCAGTGCCATTTCTCTATCCACTCTTCATTCAGCAAACATTCATTGGGCAGCTGCCGTGTGTCCAGCATAGGTGAGGTCCAAGTAGGACAGCCATGTGCAGACCACATCCCTGGGCTGGTGCCATGCCACCCTGGCCCCCCTTGACCCCTTCTCCTGGGGAGCACCAGGCACCTGCCCTAGGGCTGGGAAGCAGCTTGTCCAGCCCCTCTAGGGTGATGCCCACACTCTTATCATGGCTTCGAGATCTTCTCGATGGTTTCACAGAATGTGCAGGATCCTGGGTGGCCAGGCCTGATAACACTATGAAGGAACATTCCAACAATCCAGAGACCTGGTGTAGAACTACCACTGGGCCCCTGGCCTGCATGTGTGCATGTGGCTGGAGCCAGGCAGCCTCAGCAGAGCATCTCATGCAGAACTGGCATGTCTAGCCGGTGAGGCAGGAGTGAAAGCAGCCCAACCTTTCAAAGCAAACCACCCAGTTATGCCCCCAGTTTCTGGATCCACTGGCCAGCTGTGGTCACGGCTGAGATGATTCCAGGGATGAGCTCTGCCATTTGTTACCCGAACCTGGGCAGAACTGCCCAGCTCCCTGCACTGGCCAAAAGAGGTAGTCCTGACCTGGCCTTGCCCTTTAGGAGGGAATGTGTGGAGCTCAGGCCAGGAGGGCCTGGGAAGGGGCCCAACAAAGAATGCTGCCAAGAGGCCTGGACTGCTGGGTCTGAGCTCTGGGGTCTGGCACCCTGCACCTCACTGTCCCCCAGGCCCCATCCCAGTCCCCTTGCATGCTGCAGCCCACCAGCACCTCCTCATCACCCAGCATCCCTCAGCTACCTACCATTCAGCACCCCAGCCATCCTCCTTCCCTCTGCAACTTGGACTTTTTACCTACAACCCTAGTTAGCCCTGACACCCACACACCTGGACCCCAAACCTCACCCCCACCCAGAGCTGAGCTGTTCCTCTGAGGTGGCAGGCAGACAGATGCCAGGACTGCAGTGACAGCATCTTCCAGGGGCTTTAGACCCAGGTGAAGGCCAGCACACCAATGCCCCACATCCCAGCACCCACAAGCCCCGGATCTCAGCCCCAAGGGAACCCAGGCTCCGGGGCCAGGCCAGGCCAGGTGGGCTGGTGAGCTGGCTGGATTGGATTCCCCACCAGGGGCATGAAGACAGGAGAGGGGCCCAAGGACTTGTCTTGGCTGTACCAGGAGTTTGGGTGCCCAGGCCACAGCCAGAAGCTGAGGAAAGGCAGAGCCCCTGGGGTGCTCCTGAGGGGCTCACGGGCAGATGCTTCCTGGTTTTGTTTTGTTTTTTAGACAGTCTCACTATGCCACCCTTGGTAGAGTTCTGTGGCATCACAGCTCACAGCAACCTCAAACTCTTGGGCTTAAGCAATTCTCTTGCCTCAGCCTCCCAAGTAGCTGGGACTACAGGCGCCCACCACAATGCCCACCTATTTTTTGTTGCAGTTATCGTTATAGCTGGTCTGGGCCAGGTTCGAACCGGCCAGCCTCAGTATATGTGGCCAGCACTGTAACCACTGTGCTATGGGTGTCAAGCTGGATGCTTCCTTTTCAACCTGCCTTACACAGGGGCACAGGCTGCGAAGCCCCCCACCCAGGTCCAGGCCCCAGGGATCCTCCCCAGATGGTGCCCTGGAGGCGGAGACTGGGTGCCTGCATGGAAGGGTCTCTCTGCCCACAGGTCATCTAAACCCCAACCCCTGGATGTGCTGTGTCTTCCAGGGTCAGAGGCAGGAGAGCAGCCCAGGTTGGGGGTTGGAAGGGAGCAGGTAAGAGGGGGACAGTGAGGAAGGGGCGGGGCCCAGGTAGGGGAGGTCACCCCAGGACACCACTGCAGGGAGCCTCGAGTTCCCAGAAAGCCAGCCCTACGGCTAGGAAAGGAGGCGCCTCAAGAAAGCAGCAGAGCCAGGTCCTTCCACTCTGGTTTTATTGAAAACAGCGGCATTGGGGCCACGCAGGGAGTGGGCACCATCCGCCACAGTCTTCTAAGACCAGCAGCTTGCACTGGCCCAGGGGCTGTTTGGCACATCCCAGGGTCTCAGGATACCATGCCCATCTGGATTCACAGAACTGTTTCAAGAACAAACCCCACAGGTGATCCCCCTCCCTCATTCACCCTGGATCTGCCCTGGGGCAGGCAGGGCTCAGCCTGGACCCACACAGCTGCATGCTGAGGGGTAGGAACCCAGTGCATCCCAAGCAGCCTCCCTGGCCACTACCACACCTGTGCACGCTGCAGGTACACACGTCCTCACACAAACACATATTCACTCACTCGTGTGCACAGGTACACTGGCCAGTGTACACGATCACACATCCATACATGCACAGCACATGCTCACACACATACTCAGTACACATGTACACACTTGCCCACCCATACACACATGTACACACAGATGCACTCCATCTTTAAAATGGCTAATTATTGCTGTTTAAAAATAATGTGCCCACCAGTGGTATAGGAGCTCCTTCCCTAGGCTCTGGGCAGCCATGTCACCACCCTGCATGGACACCACATGCCACTGGAGCAAACACCCAGCCCAGGACTCAAACCCCAGAAGTGTCAGCCCAAGAGCCACCAGCCCTGGGACACTGGATTGTGACCAACACTGGTCCACGACAGCAGCTTCTAAACAGGTGAGGCTGCAGGGACACGTACAGCACTGCAACACTACCCCCCTACACAACTTGGGCAATTGTTCAGGGGCCCCAGGGTTCCCAGAGTGCCCAATGACTCCCATAAAGCCCAGCACACCCAGAAGCCCAGGAGCCTGAGGCCCAGCCCTGGAAAGAGGCTCTAGCAAGGGCCTAGGCTTGGGGCCACCCTGGGCAGGAAGGTACAGGCCTGCTGGAGGCCAGAATAGGCCCTTGACAAGCCCAAAGAGCTCCCCAGCACCTGCCGGCAGCCCAGCGAGCTGTCCTCAGTGCCCCTAGCAGGATGGTGGCTGCCCAGGAACTGGAGGCCTCAGGCCTGCTGCCCAGGGTTGCCGCCTCTGCGCAATGGTTCTCAACTTTCCTAATGCCGCGAGCCTTTAATACAGTTCCTCATGTTGTGGTGACCCCCAACCATAAAATTATTTTCATTGCTACTTCATAACAGTAATTTTGCTACTGTTATGAATTGTAATGTAAATATTTGATATGCAGGAGACCCCCAAAGGGGTCACGACCCACAGGTTGAGAACCGCTGGCCTAGGGGCAACATCTCAGCCACTCCCAGCACTGGGGGACACCAGTGAGAAGGAAGGTTGGGCTTGGGGTAGAGGAGTGGAGAGACACTACTTGGGGCCATTCTGTCTCAGCCATGCAGGCCACCCACCCTGACACCATCCTTAGGGGTCAGCCATCTGCAGAGGTGCCTGGGCAGCAGCACACTGGGACCTGGGAGATCCTGGGTAGCTGTCAGGTCTGTGCTGCAGGCTCCTCTAACGCTGACATACTGGAACACTCCCCCTCTGCACACAACACTCTAAAAACAGAGGCTTCCCAACAAAGAAAAGAAATTCTGGGGCCCCAGCCCCCTGAGCAGGGCCAGGGGGAGCAGCACCAGATGCAGAGCAGCCAGGCCTGTGGGCACTTCACAGAGGTAGAAGTAACATCCAAATTTCTACAAAGGTACAGAATTCATGTTAGTGCACACCTGCAGAGCACTCGGCTCCCAAGCTGGTGGAAGGAAGTGGCCAGGGCCAGGCCCATCTGGAGGCAGCGTGTCTAGCCTCCAGCCAGGGAACAGGAAAGAGCTGACCTGGGTGGCCCTGTAGGACCCAAGAGCTGCACACTGGCCTGGTGAGGGCGCTGGGCAGCTCAGTCCTGGTTTGGCAGGTGCACAGGTGCCTCTACCAATTTCGGAGGCCAGGCAGCAGAGCTTCCTCCTCACGCCCACCCACCTCATCCTTCCTGGCATCTCTACCAAGACCTGGCAGTAACAAAAAGGTCAGGAGTCCAGCACATGTCCCACCACCCCCTTGGCCCTAAAACCATGGACCCCTTGCAGGCAGACAGATGCCATAAGAAGGGCCACACCACCATGGAACACTCTGAGCCCGTCCTAGGTCCGCATCCAGGAGATACTGGCAGCCTACAGGCTCTGCCTAGGTCTGGGTGGGCTCTGCCAGCCACATCACAGGGACCACAGGCCCCGAAGGCACAGGATCCAAGAAAGCCAGCAGGGCCCAAGTTACCCACCCAAGAGACACTCCTCTCAGCACCACTGGGCCCAGAGCACCAGCAGACCCCAACGCATCCCAAGCCAACTAAGACCAGCCCCAATAAACCCAAACCAAACAGAAAGAGGAAAAAGGCACAACTGTTTGTTTTCCATTTTGCTAAAACACTTTACGTCTGTCTGTATAATCCAGATTAACAAAATCTGAGAGCTGCAAGAAAATAGGGTGCCGATTTCTGTACAGTCTACAAAACTCCCACCCAGAGCAGGGGCCAGGCACCACCAGGGAGGAATATACAAGGGAGAGCGGGGTCTGTACAGTATTCTGCAAATACCTCAATTGCTAACGGGACAAAATGCCCCCAGAAGCTGAGCTTGTTCCGTTAATTCATAATTTCTTAAGCACCTTTTTATGAAGGTCCCGTCTGCGGCCCAGCACGTGGCTTTGTGCCTGGCACCCAGGTCTGTGGCCACCCAGCCCACACTTCCCCATCCCCGACCCCACATCAAGGGGCCTAGGTGGGTCTCATGCCTCTCCAGCCAGATCCAGGCTGGATGTGCGGTCATGCCGTCTCTGCCTCCCCCTCCACTTCCCAGGCTACTCCTTGCCCAGGACAATCTGCATCTGATGTCTAGAGGAGAGGCCAGGCCAGGAGAACAGCCAGCTGGAGCCAACCAGGCCCCAAGCAGTCCAGCCCTGCCCCTGCAACCACAGGGACTCCACCTGGACCTGCCCCTCCACCTGCTGACCTAATGGCTGGAAGGAACAGCTGGAGCCTCCTCACTAACCTGGGCTGCTCCTGGGCAGGAAGCCAGCTAGCTTGGGGTTTCCCTCCAGATGTCACACTGTGAATGCCTCACCCACCCGGCCACCTACCCTGTCACACTGGGCCAGACACAGTGCACATTCCAGCACCACACAGATGTGCGTGTCTCAGGGTGCAAACTACTGTTTTGTCCCAAGAATTAAAGTCATGCAGAGTGCTATTCGGTCTAAATAACTTAGAAAATGGGTCGGTTTCAGGCTAGGAGAAGCTGTGGGCTGGGCATAGTCAGCAGCGGCCTGGGTTAGAGAGACATGTGGGCAAACCCCGCCAGCCAGGCACAGGGGTCCCCGGGGATGTCTGGGAGAAGCCACCCTGATCCAGCAGGTGCTGGGGGCAAGGTGTGTCCCCATGGGCCCCCACCCCTAGGTGATGTCACCAGTCAGCCAAGCCCAGGCGGGGGAGGGGCAGGAATGGGAGGGCGATGATGCTTGTCAAAGCACAGCAAGAGTGGACGAAGCTGGGGTGGCAGAAGGTGGTCCAGGCCCCTCCAGAGAGCAGGTGGGATGGGCAGCAGGGCAGGCCCCCTGTAGCCAGCTTGGGCTCGGGCAGGGGTGCTCACCAGCCATGGACCTCAGGGTCCACTCTGGACAGGGCAGCTGTGGGAGGCAGTGGGCATGCGGCATGCTGTGGCCGGGCCACACCCTCAGCATGCACGTTGCAGAGCAGGGCCCCTGGCCGCCTGCAGGCCTCCCCACCAGGGCCCAACAGCTGAGCCATAGCTGGGGCCTTGTCGCAGAGGTTCTGTGCCTGGTGGGCAGGGCTGAGCCTTCCCAGTGGCAGCGCCTGGGCAGCCTCATGGACAGCTGCAGAGGTCCAAGGTACGACTCTTCAAGGCGTTGCAAGCTGCCCGGCAGGCTGGGCAGGGCAAGGGGCCGTGGCTGCAGACAACTCACCCAAAGTGTCATGAAGAGCCACGGTCCCTGCACCACGAGGCCCAGCTGGGAGCCATGTGATGATGAAAAAGAAAAACCCAACACAATGCTGAGGTGAGGGTCTAAGCAGGGCCGCACTGGGCGGCAAGCAGGCGGGCACAGGTGGGCAGGGCAGCCGGGGCGGTGGGCGGGCAAGCAGTGGCGGTCACTCCTCACGCAGCTGCAGGCGGTAGCGATGGTAGCGGACCTGGAAGAAGAGGCGCTCAGCCAGCGAGAGGGTCATGCCAGGTAGCACGTAGTGGTCACTTGCGCCCATGTGTCTGAAGCCCAGCGACTCGTACAGCTTGTGGGCAGCCACCTTGACAGCCGTCGTGCCCAGCACCACGGCAGAGTAGTTGTGCACCACGGCGAACTCCAGCACCTTCCGGCCCAGTGCCTTGGCGATGCCCTTGCCACGGAAGCGCGAGTCCACAGACATGCGCAGCAGCTCAACGGTGTTGTCCTCCTCATGGGCCCTCGCGGCCACGATGCCCACCACGTTACCATCCAGCACAGCCACCCAGAAGCAGGAGCCTGCAGGGGACAGGGTAGTCAGAGAGACTCACCAGGGAAGGCCAAGAGACCCCCTGGACTGGACCACACTACAGAATAACACCTGATCCCGCCAGCCCCCATGATCTACTGCCTAGCTCTTCTGGACCTTGGGTGTGTGGGGAAGACAGCCACAATTCAGGACAAGCAGGTTTAGCTGCCTCCTTCAGACCCCCAAGCAGAGGAAGCCCAGCAGCACCTGCAGTCTAGTCCAGCCTGCAACCAGGACTCACTCAGCCCTTGAGGCCAGATGTGCAGACTGGGAGCTGGGCAGACCTCGGCCAAGCAGGCCCCTGCCCAGCTACACTTGGACCAAACCCTGAATAGCCACAGGACAGCAGTGGGTGAGGCCACCCTGCTCTGGTTCGCAGCCCCTAGGGGCCAGCACACTGGTCCCCAGGCACCTACCTGGAGGGCAGAAAAGGAAGGACAGTGAAGGACCTTGCAGGGCACTGGGAAGATATTTCATGAATCTAAGTGGGAACCTAGCCCACTGACCCTGGCCACTCCTGGGCAGGGAGCCCAGTGGCCAGGCCAGCCCATTCCCACCCATACCACGGCCCAATCCCAGCCTCAGACCAGTGGGAGGGGGAGAGGGAGACCTAAGGGGCCCCAAGATGAGGTGAGCCCATAAACCTCTCTGCCAGCCAAGGGAGAACCTAACCAGGAGCCTGACCCCCTCCTCAAGGGGCCAATACCTGTTCCCTGCCTAGCTAGCAGCCCCCATCATCCCGGGAGCCTCACCAGCCCACTGGCTCACTGAGGGGACCTCTGTCTCCTCCAGTGTTGCACCCTGAGCCCAGGCATTGGCTAAGATGGTGCTAAGGGCCCTGTCCCCACACCCCCATCAGAGGTAGAGCAGGCGAGGTGGGGTGAGCCACTGGGCATGGCTGCCAGCATCAGGACCCTGTGCGTGTCCCTGCAAGCTCTGAGCAGCTGCAGGAGGGCTCCCTCCCTGCCCCACCACACACCCCCACCTACGGTGTTTCCAGCTCCAAGGGGGCCAGTGCCCTCCTACCAGCAGGCCCATGCACATCCAGGGGTTCTGGCCTCTCCTCACCCATGCAGACCAAACCAGAGGTTAGAAAAGTTGAGGAAGTGACAGCCTCCCAGCACCATGTGGCCTGGCTTGTCTCCCCATGTGCATTAACAGTACCCACAAATGTAACAGAGCCTCTGCCCTTGTGGGGTTCCTGCAGACCCACCAGGTGTCACAGGAGGAGCACACAGGGACCCCCCCATTCCCTCACATCTAGGGGGGCTAAGTCATGGGAGCCACTTTGAGCTGGGCCAGACGCAGGACTGAACCTCTCAGCTGCTGTGCACTGGGCCTCATGCGGGCACTTCCTTCCCTTCTGAGGAGAGCCAGGAGAGGCGAGGGCCCGGCGAGGCTGTCCAGATGCTCTGTTTGGGTTTTGACAAGAGTCAAGGAGAAGGCCACGTGCCAAGGCTGGCTGGGTGGAGGCAGGGGCCAAGGTTCAACAGCTGGCAGTGCTAGAGTGGCTGTCCTCCCCTGGTACTCACCATGCCCTGCCAGACCCTAATTAACCCTTAGGGTGCTCATCGCACCCTGGGAGACCCTCCTGCCCCAGAGGACTGATTCTTCTCCCTAAGAACCCTCATGGCCAAGCCCCCAAACTGCCAGCCTGAGGTCAGGGATAGCACCAAAACCCTCCAGACTGTCCCAGCCCTTCCTCTGCCAGGGGTTAGGGTCCTGGCACTGCCGGCCAGCCCAGGATCTTCAGAGCCAGGCCACAGGACCAGCTGGAGCAGCAAGTCCCTCGTTCCTACTTCAGCAGGTGCTAGACCACTGGAGGGAGGACCCAGCCCATTGGCACCCATCCACAGCAGGAGGCCCAGGTCACGGGGACCCCCTGGGCCCTGGCCTGGGGTTGCTGGGGAGCTCTGCATGATGAGCGCGGGGAGGGGTTGGCAGGATGTCTCACCCGGTGGTTTCATGTAGTAGTGCTCTATATCGGCCATGTCCGTGCGCAGCGCGCAGTCCAGGTAGGCGCGGATCACCTTGTGACTGTAGTAGTAGCGCAGGCCCAGCAGCCCGGCCGGCACCAGGCACGTCAGCAGTAGAGAGCGCGTCAGGGCGAAGCAGAGCGCTGCGAGACAGGGGGATGCGAGGGTGAGAGGGCGGGGCCACGTGCACCAGGTCGTGCCAGAGGCCGACAGGGCACGGCTGTCCTCTGGGGAGGCGGAGCAATGGGCATTTCGGGTGCACGCCCTGCTTTTCCCTATCTTAATACTTTCTGCCCTAGAGACACGCTACGACCACCACAGGACTTCCAACCCTCTGGTGGCAGCCTCTGAGCAAGCCACTTGTGTGACCTGCGGACGCAGCCCAGGATGGACCCTGCGGTCACCGGCCGACAAGGGCCCTGCAGATCGCCCCTCCGCTGGGAAGCAGGCAGGGATACCCCGTTCAGCAGAGCCCCAGGGCCACTCTCTCCCTGGACCAGTCGCCGCACGCCGCAGGGATAGGGCCGGCCCGACAGCCTCCAGCCGCATCAGGGCTGCGGTGACCTTGGCAGAGTCAAGCTCCTCATCCGCAAAATGGGAGGACAGCCCTACGCCGCGGGAGCTCCCGGAAGAGGCTCCGACGGACCCCCGGGCAGAGCCCCCGCCCTGCCCCGCGCCCCCTCCCGCGGCGCCCCGCGGTGCTGGCTGTCTCCCCCCCCATAAATTAGCACGCGGAGCCGCCGCCGCAGCCTCCCCCGCCCCGCGGATTATATATAGTCACCGCGCCGGGCGCAGCGCCCCCCCCGCCGCCCAGGGCCGTTCTCACGCCCCGGCCCCGCTCCTCCTCCCAGGCCCGTCCGCGAGGGTGTCCGCCCGGACTCCAGGGTGGGCGAGCTTCGGGGAGTCCCGCGCGGCGTCCCCAGGGGGCCCCGGGCTCGCTCGGGCCGGGCCCCGCGCAGGACTGCGGCAGCCCCGGCCCCGGCCCCGACCCCGCCGCCCGCGCACTGACCCGCCAGCAGGGCGTAGAGCAGCTGCGTGCGCGGGTGCTGCCGCAGGCCGCGGAAGGCCGTGTTGGGGATGCGCTCCATGATGCCGTCGTAGAAGATGCGGCGCGCCGCCTCCTGCTCTGCCGGGCGGAACTCGCGGATGCACACGCCGCGCCCCCCCGAGGGCCCCGCGCCCCCAGCCCCACCGCGCGGCTGGACACCGGGGGCGGGCGGGGGCGCGGCGGGCGCGGCGGCCGGCCCGGGCGCGGCGGGCAGCGGGGGCCACATGGCGCCGGCGGCAGCGAGCAGCGCGTCCTTCTTCGCCCCCGGCAGCGCCTCATGGTCCTCGGCGGCCACGATCTTCGTCTCGCAGACCATGTCGGGAGGCCCACAATGCATGCACCCGGCCGGGCGGCGCAGCTCGGGGACGCGGCCGGGCGGCGGGCGGGCGGGCTCGGCCCGGGCCCAGGCAAGGGCGCGGCGCCCTCGGACCCGCGGCGGCGGCGGGCGGCGGCAGCGGCTGCGGCGGCGGCTCAGGGGCGCGGGGCGGAGGCGGCGGGCGGCCGGGGCGCGCGCAGGGAGCTGCGCCGCATTTTGGAGAAGTATTTATAATGCAGCGGCGCCGGTGCAGTAGCGGCGCCCGGGGTCCCGCAGGGTCCTAGCGTCCACTGCATTGGCTGCCGAGGGTCACCATGTGATCTCGGGGGTGGGAGTAGACGCCGCCTCCGCGCCCGCCCGATGGCAGACTGGGCGCTGCGCGGCTGCCGGGCGCCGGCGGCCGGCGGGGGTGCGGCCGGCGGGGGCGGCGCGGGCAACCCGGGACGCAACGGAGCGGTAGAGACACGCGAGGTGGTCGGGGACAAGCGCGCGCGCGCGGCGGGGCGGGTGGTGGGCGATCTGGGCTCGTCGTCCAGCCGGTCTCCGGACAGGGCCAGTACCGCGAGCGGGTGAGGGGCGCGCGCCGCCGCTCCGCGCGGGCCTGGAGCGCCTGGACCGGGCTGGCCGCAGGAAGCCAGTCAGGAAAGCATCTCCACCTCCCTCTCCCGCCCCTTTGTCTGAATGCGGCTCCCGGCGGAGGCCTTGGGCAGGGGGCGCCCCGCGAACCAGCGTCCGGGACCGCACCAGATGGAGGAGAGGAGACGCGATCGGAGCGCGACCTGGTGCCTACGCGTAGCCCGCAGCCTCGCGCATCCGGGAGCGGCACAGCAGCCCCCCGCCCGACCCCCGCAGCGGGCACAGGGCTCGGGGCCCGCCGGACCCACCCGGCCCAGCCCCCGCCCTCCACGGCCCGCGCATGCGCCCCGTGGCCTCGGTGCAGGTGCACAGAGGGCTCGCGGACCGCGTCTTTCCAGTCCTCGCAAGCCGGACCTGCAGACACTGCTGGGCGGGTGCCGAGGAGTTCAGGTGAGGGACAGGTGGTCGCAGAGCCCATTCTAGGCACTGGGCGAACCAGCCCCTCGCAGCGCTCCGCGTCCTTCCCCTAGTCACCCTGCTGGGCAACCAAATCTCCACACCTGCGCGGGCCGCGCTGCGCAGTGGAGTGGGGCTGGCGGGGCGACTAAGGTCACCCAGAGGCCAGGGGCGGCGGGCTTGCCCGTGAGACTTGAGAGCTGGCGTGCAGCACCACGCGAAGGGAGCGGAGCAGATGGAGCGGGGAGGGTCGCCAAACTGGTCCACAGCAATACGCCCCCTCATGTCAGGGACCTGGCAGTCATCTTCCTCGCCCTAAGGAAAAAACCGAGGCAAAATTAACGTATGTAGAGAGTTTATTTGGACCAAGTTCGAGGACTGCAGCCCTACAGCCAGGACGCAGGTTGCCCTGAATAGACGCCCCCATTTGCAGCAATGGGTTTGTCCTCGTTAGGAGAGAGCGAGCGCCCTGTCCGCAAGCGGGAGTGCGCCACAGCTTGCTGCAGCCTCCACCTCCAGAGCTCAAGTGATCCTCCCGCCTCAGCCTCTCAAGCAGCTGAGAGAGACTGTAGCCCTGAGTCACTGTGCCCTGCTCCTAGCAGTGGTTGTGTGATAGAGTCGGTCCCCTTGGGTCCCCAAGCTAGAGAGTCCTGGTGAGACTAGAGCCCCAAGTAGTGGGTTTTCTAAGGAAAAGGGACAATTCCTAATTGTTCACCAAGAACTTACATTAAAATAGCATGAGCTACTGATTGGACACGTTATTTTTTTCAATCACAAAGTCCAGTAATATGAAGATACAATGAGTAAGGCAGCAAGTTAGGAAATTACAGGAAAGAACAAAATGCCTTTAAACATTGCTCCAGGTCCGGGGGAGGGTATGGCTGAAGTCCCATAGCTTTGTCTCTCTGGACCTGATAAATTTTGAATACCTCACTTAGCTCTGAGAGCTCTGAGCTATTTTTCTTTCATTTACCCTCTTTGATCAAAATCTTTCTCTTGTGAAAGAACTAATCTAGTCACCCACACATTAGATGTAAACATGTCCCAGGGAAGTCTCGCTTCAAGTAATCTCATCTGTATCTTGTCTGTGCTGTGGCCTGGAGACTCAGCCAGGGCTCAAGGCCAAGTGGATGGTAACAGGGAGGGAGGAGGGGATCTCAGACCAGCCCCTGACAAAGCTGGGTGGCTTCCAAGTCTTGGACGATCATGATCCGTGTTTGTGTTTTAGACACATAGAAATATAGGGCATAACCAATTTAAGAATAAATGATATGACACAAATAAAGACAATTATTAACAAAATTTGAAATCCAGATCTGAAAAGTGTTCCTATTCCTCAAGGTAATCAAAGACACATTTCGTGTACTTCTTGTCCTGTCCTGAAGGAGAAAGTGTGAAGATTTCCTGATGTAGACATCCACCCAGGCTGCTGATATGGGAGGGGACCTTGACCAGAGGGCTTTTCAACAAACAAGACCTCCAGGTTGATCCTCCTTGATCTTTGATGCCTTCATCTCCCAAGAAGCTTGCTGTTTAAAAAACCGTCGGTGGTGTCTGTGGCTCAAAGGGGTAGGGCGCCAGCCCCATATGCCTGAGGTGGCAGGTTCAAACCCAGCCCCAGCCACACACTGCAAAAAAATACCCCAAAACAAAACAAAAAACTGTTACTTAATTTAGAAATTTTAATGTGAAGGTATAAGGCTGAGGCAATAAGAGGAATGTTGCATTAAGGGCTCCTGGACTCCCTCACCCAGGTGCTGGGCCTTCCCCTTGTTCTTTGAAAGGGAGAAAGCTGATCTTTCCACACGGGGAAGAAATAAGTAAGTGGAAAGGCCTGAGGCCAGGAAAGGTTAAACATTTTCTGAAAGCTTTGCTGGTTGATTATTATTATTATTATTATTTATGATCCACTGTGAGCCTTCTGCTGTCTGAGGGTGAAGTTCCTAGGGGTGAGCTGCCAGAGGGATGTTGGTCAGCTCCATCCCAATCCCTTTGAACTTGCCAGATAAGATGGCCGTAAATCTGTTACAGCCTCTTGGGAGTTCCCAGTTTTCTCGTTCTCCTCTCTTCCCACTCTGTACCCACTCATTTTTATCTTTCTTTTCTTAGTCCTCAACTTAAAACAATCTTTAAAAACCTCTAGACAAAATTACTTTTCCTTTCAAATAAAAGTTCTCATGCCATCTTTATAAACTTTATCAAAACCACATCTCATTGTTCCTATACACTATATATAGGATTGTTTCTCCCATATGTAGTAGGCTTAATTACATATATTAGCTACAATTTTAATTCTTAATAACAATTTTTAGTGAAAAATCTAGAACTGTTTTATATGAATATTTGTAGATGAAAACCATTTCATCATTTTTAGAAGGATGTTTCAATATTCTGTTTATTAATAGATCTAAACATATTTAGTTTTTCGGGTGGCTCCTGTGGCTCAGTGAGTAAGGGCGCCGGCCCCATATACTGAGGATGGCGGTTCAAACCCGGCCACAGCCAAACTGCAACAAATAATAGCCGGGCATTGTGGTGGGCACTGGTGGTCCCAGCTACTCAGAAGGCTGAGGCAAGAGAATCGCCTAAGCCCAGGAGTTGGAGGTTGCTGTGAGCTGTGACGCCATAGCACTCTACCGAGGGTGATAAAGTGAGATGCTGTCTCAAAAAAAAAAAAAAATTAGTTTTCTATACCATATAAAAATACAATGCCAAGGGCAGCACCTGTGGCTCAGTGAGTAGGGCGCTGGCCCCATTTACCAAGGGTGGCAGGTTCGAACCCAGCCCTGGCCAAACTGCAACAACAATAACAACAAAAAAAAAGCTGGGTGTTGTGGTGGGCCCCTGTACTCCCAGCTACTTGGGAGGCTGAGGCACGAGAATCGCCTAAGCCCAAAAGCTGGAGGTTGCTGTGAGCTGTGATGCTACAGCACTCTACCATGGGCAACAAAGTGACACTCTGTCTCTAAAAAAAAAAAAAAAAAAAAAAAAAAAAATATATATATATATATATATATATATATATATATATATATATATATATACACAATGCCAAAATGTAACAACTTACACTTATGTTTAATTATTGCCTCAGTATTTTAACTAAGTAATGACTCATTTCATGCTTATCTATTATTTAATCTAATATAATGACTTTAAATTACTGGAAAAGGTTTTTTGTTTTTGTTTTTTTTGAGACAAGAGTCTCCCTTTATCACTCTCGGTAGAGTGCTGTGGCATCACAGCTCACAGAAACCTCTAACTCTTGGGTTTAAATGATTCTCTTGCCTCAGCCTCCTAGTAGCTGGAACTACAGGCGCCCGCCACAACACCTGGCTACTTTTTTTTGTTGTAGTTGTTGTTTTTAGCAGGCCAGGCTGGGTTTGAACCTGCCAGCCCTGGTGTTATGTGACCAGCACCCTAACCACTGATCTATGGGCGCCAAGCAGTAAAAGGTTTTCAAAGTGATGAAAAGTTCATGTATTAACTTTTCCCACTTACATTCATTTGGTTTGCTTATTCTTTATAACTTGCTTGAGTGTCCAGCAAACAAGCAATTGTCACCATCAAGTTGTTTCCTTGTTAATAGTTTTTATAGCCTGCAGATGCTTCACCTGAAGTTAAATATGTGGGTGTTTTGCTGATCAGAAGATACAGCTGCTTTCATTAAATCAACACGATTAAACTAATTTGACCAAAGATTAATCCAAGTGAACTGAAAAGGCCATTAAACTTAGTTTTTAATTTTCCTGATAAAATATTTGACATAAGCTCTTTTTCTTCAAGCCATTTTATTAAAGCTTCATACGTGCTGGTCATGAAATATATGCACATACATGTATGAACATAGAGACATACAGACAGAAGCAGATCTTACAGCTTCTACATGACTCTTCATTTACCAGGGTTGATGGAAAAACTAAATTCTGCCAAAATATTTAAACAGACTTATTCTGTCCCCAGGAACACCATCTCCAGAAGTCCTGAAAAGTGTACCCAAGGCAGCTGGGGTACAGCTTGGTGTTATTCATTCAGGGAGCCAGAAATTATAGGTAAATCATAAATTATTACATAGAAGGTAAACATTGGTTTGGCTTAAGGAAGGGCAGGACATCTAGAAGTAGGGGCTTACAAGTCACACGTGGGTTTTAGGGATTCTTCAGGTGGCAACTGAGTGAAAGAGTTAAGCTTTGTGTAAAGAACTGGAGTCAAAGCCAAGCACAGTGGCTCAAGCCTATAATCCTAACACTGTGGGAGGCTAAGACAAGGTTAGAAGGGTCAGTTGAGCCCAGGAGTTTGAGATCAGACTGAGCAATATAGTGAGACCCTGTCTCTAACAAAAATTTTAAAAATTAGCTGGGCATGATGGTGCGCACCTGTACTCCCAACTACTTGTGAGGCTGAGGCAGGAGGATCACTTGAGCTGAAGAATGTGAGGCTGCAATGAGCTATGATCTTGCCGCTGCACTCCATCCTGGATGACAAAGACCTAGCCTCTAAAAAAATCAAAATAACAAAATAAACCCATTTAATGAAATTTTATGGTTTGTAAGGCATGACTTACCAGTCCTCTGTAGAAAAAAATTAGGGCAAAAGAAAAAAAAGGTCAAAGTCTAGTCCTCAGTTCCCCCTCTTGGCCAAAGATTCCAAGGTGTGCCTATGCAGACCAGTGACCAGCAGGAGGTCCCAACAGAGCCGGGAGGCTCACTCGAGAGTTGTCTGTGGGGCTATCTGGCATTGATGACAACAGCTTCAATGTTATAATGTTGGATCTTAGAGCAAAGACAGGATTATATATATATTGATTTAAAAGGCAATTGTTTAAAATGGGCAAAAGAGTGAGTCCTAGCATTCAGTCTGTAAAAAAAACATTATTCTACAAGCTATCACCTTCTGGGTCTCTGATTGTGTCTTTTTTCTTTTCTTGTATCTGATACCAGTTTTCAAATAATTTGTTCTCTTTCAGATTATCAATCTCTCTCTTTTTTATGTTTTATTTATTTATTTGGAGGCAGAGTCTCACCTTGTCGCTCTCAATAGAGCACTGTGGCATCATAGCTCACAGCAATCTCAAAACTCTTGGGTTCAAGGGATTCTCTTGCCTCAACCTCCTGAGTAGCTGGGACTACAGGCACCCGTCACAAAAAACAAAACAGGCCCAGCTGTTTTTTTTTTTTTTTCTTAGAGAGAGAGGATGTCTCACTCTGGCTCAGGCTGGTCTTGAACCTGTGAGCTTAAACAATCCACCTGCCTCTGCCTCCCAGAGTGCTGGGATTACAGGTGTGAGCCACCGCTCTTGGTTCTTTTTTTTTTTTTTTAGAGATGGGTCTTGCTCTGTTGCCCAGACTGGAGTTTGGTGGCATCATCACAGGAGTTCACTGTAGCCTTGAACTCCTGGGCTTAAGCACTTCTCTCACCACAGCCTCCCAGGTAGGTAAGACTACAGGTAGGTAGAAAGGGGTCTTTCTCTGTTGCTCAAGCTGGTTTCAAACTCCTGGCCTCAAGCGATCCTTCCACCCTAACCACCAAAACTTCTGGAATCATAGGTAGCAACCTGTGGTCTGCTCTATCTTTTGACCAACTGCTCCCTTGCTCTGAATAAGAGTTAGTTTAAGAAACTCTAAATTTGCACTTCCAAAGACGTGACTCCTAGGTGAAACAAGGTAGGAAATTTGCTTCTCAAAGGCACAGAACTTAAGTCAAAACACCATTATTTTCTGAGACAAAGAGGGACTTAGGTAAAGGCCCAATTAAGACAAGATAGTCTTAACAGTACCTTAAGCAAAGGTATGGTTTGTTTTGTAAACTTTAAGCCACTGTTTTCCCCTTTGTGTATTGGGGGGGGGGGGGGTAAGGGAGAGGAATATTCTTACAAATGGAGATTTCCTTTATAGATGTAAATTTCTCTTACAAAGGGTTTCAAAATAGCCAGACAGCTAAAAATCAGAAAGTTGAGTTCTGGAGGCAGATTTACTTGACAGTCTTTTCAATTTAGTTTGTTTATTAGATTACCGACTCCTAATTAGAGACCCTTCCCTCTCCGGAAGGAGGTGCATAAAAACAACAAAATTTAGGCCGGGGGTGGGGGACTCCTGCCTGCAATTCCCGGCATTCTGGGAGGCCCAGGCAGGTGGATCCCTGGACCTCAGGTTTGAGACCAGCCTGAGCAACAGAGGGACCTCTGCCTCTACTAAAAATAGAAAAACCAGCTGGGCTTTATAACGGCACCTATGGTCCCAAGCTACTGGGGTGGGAGGAAAGGCTAAGGTAAGAGGATGGCTTGAGCCCAAGAGTTTAAGGTTTCTGTCTACCCAGGCTGACAGTAAGACTCTTGTCAAAAAACAAAACACAAAAACACCAACAACAAAAATCAAAGTGGAGCCCTTTTAAGGACTAGGGCAAGAAAGCATTTGCAGTTTGGGAGCCTGACATTTAAATACTAAGCAAAAAGCAGACATAGCAGGTTTAAAAATCAAGGATCCCATTTTTACATGGAATCCTGGCTCCCCTAAAAGAGGGAAACGCCTCTGGCAGCACAACCTTCCACAGGGGTCCTTGCTGTCAAGACTCCCCAAGACTGGTGAGGGACCCATGCCCATCCACCCTCCAGAGGCTGAGGTGGGAAGATAGCTTGATGCCAGGAGTTGAGGCTGAAGTGACACCGTGGCTGCACCAATCATAGCACTGCACTCTCTCCTTGACAACATCTTGAGACTCTGCTTCAAATATAAATAAATAAGAAAAGAAAGCAAGCAAACACAGGGACCAGACATATTTAAAAAGCAGTTTCAGGGAAAAAAATTCCTAAAAATAAGACCCAAAAGAGAAAAATCATGAAGAGTCGCTTATGTATATTTGTATGTTTTATCTTACTATCTACTTACTTAACACACAGGCCTCACTGTGCTGCCCAGGCTGGGGTGCAGTGGTGCCATCACACCTAATCCAAGACCAGCAGTGTGTCTGGGGTTACAGCTGCTTGTGTGTGTGTGTCATTGCTGTAGGTGTCGCCCAAGAGTCACGATCACTCTCCAGGGTTTCAGACTGCCTCAGTCAGGTGGCAGCAGGGTATTTAGTATATTAGGGAGACCAGTCCCTAACTTACACCTTTCCAAATGGCAGGAGTCCCTGGCTCGGCACCAGTAGCACTGTGGTTACAGCGCCAGCCATATGTACCGAGGATGGTGGTGTGAACCCACCTGGGCCAGCTAAACAAGATGACAACTGCAACAGAAACCAGCTGGGTGTTGTGGTGGGTGCCTATAGTCCCAGCTACTTGGAAGGCTGAGGCAAGAGAATGGCTTAAGCCCAAGAGATAGAGGTTGCTATGAGCTGTGACGCCACAGCACTCTACTGAAGGCGAAATAGTGAGACTCTGTCTCAAAAGATTAAATTAAATTAAATTAAAAGTCCCTGGAATGTCCTTCTGCGGAAGAATGACCTCTGTGGCTGCTTCCTGTCCGTGACAGCAGTCCTGACACCTGTACAGTGTCCAGTCACCGGGGCTGCCCACCAGGCTCAGAGGGGGATGTCACCTGTTCCCTTCGGTTTGGAACAGGCACTGGCCACAAGGGGAAAGACGTCCCAAATTATGAGCAACAGAAGACAGATGCAATGTTTTAAAGTGTTCTTTGCAATTTTAGTCCAAAAGAAGAGAAACCTAATAGGGCCCAATGTAGGGACCTGCCCAAATAGAACGTCGGGCCCAGGAAGAAATGAATGCGCCAGTCCCTACCCCTCCGCACTTCATATTACCACCCACCTTAACCCACATGCTCACTCCTTTCTCAAACTCAGCTCGCTCACACCTGAGTGGAATCAAGGCCGCGTTTCCCACAGAACCTGGACTCTGATTCCTTTCGTTCACATCTCGGGATAATTTCTTATTTTTGGTCCTTAACCTCTCAAAACTGCCAGCGCCAGACAGCGCCGTCGCCGAAGCCTTCCTTCCAGGAGACGGAGGCAGTTCTCCACAGAGCCCTGTGTGGAATCTCCTGCAGAAGAACAGCTGGAAGAAAACTTGGCCTCACCTGTAAGGGAGGTTGCCCTGTGCGCCCAGCGAGACCTCACAGTGGACTCTGGGGCCTGGCGCCTGGTCCTGCAAGGAACGCTGGGTGGCCGGGGGAGGGGTAGCCGCTCTGGATCCCCATGGCCAGATAGGTTGACCTAAAGGAAAAAACGGAGGAGAAATTATTGTAAGTAGAGAGTTTATTTGGGCCAAGTTGACCCAAACTCTCTACTCAAGTTAATTTTACATCAGTTTTTTTTTTTTTTTTTCCCATTACGTCGACACTTCTCAGGAGAGCAAAACAAAATTACACAGGTTATTCGGAATTAAGCCCCTGACACCATGCAACTCAGAGGCACAGCAGCAGCAGGCAGTGTCCTGAGGTGGGTGGGTGGACGGCAGCAAGTGTCCAGGAGGGTGCAGCTTGCCAGGGACCCTACTGGAGACAAGGCGGGTGGAGTGGGGGGCAGGTGCGGCTGGAGGGGCGGGGCCGTCCTAGAGGTGGGAGTCGGGACTTGAGCTCCAGTGGGCAGCAGGTGCGGCTGGAGGGGTGGGGCCGTTTAGAGGTGGGAGTGGGGACTTGAGCTCCAGTGGGGGACAGGTGCGGCTGGAGGGGCGGGTCCGTCCTAGAGGTGGGAGTGGGGACTTGAGTTCCAGTGGGCGGCAGGTGCGGCTGGAGGGGTGGGGCCGTTTAGAGGTGGGAATTGGGACTTGAGCTCCAGTGGGGGCAGGTGCGGCTGGAGGAGCGGGGCCGTTTAGAGGTTGGAGTCAGGACTTGAGCTCCAGTGGAGGCAGGTGCGAATGGAGGGGCGGGGTCCTTTAGAGGTCCTTTAGAGGAGTGAGGACTTGAGCTCCAGAGTAGAGATTGGGGACCTTCTTCCATGCTCCCGACGGGGTCAGGAAGGGGAGCAGCCACGTCCTCTTCCAACCCCAACCTCAGAGCAGAGTGAGGTAAGGGCCTGGCTTCTGCTGACCCCAAGGGGACCTCTGCTCTGCTGTCCACAGCCAGGCCCCAGAAAAGAGGTGGTGGTGGGCCACAGCCACAGAAGCTCCTCCCACTTGCTGACTGACCGACGTCACCTTTCAGTCCTGAAGTCCCCACAGCCATGTGACTACTCCCGGGGCTTCATGGCCTGGTGGGGCGTGCACCCTACTTTCTGGGCCACAGGAGCCTGAACACTCCACAAAAAATTTATGAGTGGGGAGGGGTCAGCCACACTCAGCTCATAAGGGGGAAGGCTGGACCCTGGGGACAGACACCTAAAAGGTCTGGGAGTCTAAAAACCTCTAGGTGGAGCTTTGGGGAACTTAGAGCCCTCTTCCCTTCCCTAAAAGGGGAAGACTGCCCAGGTCCCAGGTGGTCCCGGGCCATGGTTCCTGTATCCCCCTCCGTGAGAGGTGGGTCAGCCCCAAGTTGGCATCAGGGGCTCATTTTACAGGTGAGTACATTCAGCCCAGAGCTGTCTGTCCTGCAGAGGCAGGAGGATCACTTGAGATTAGGAGTTCAAGACCAGCCTGAGCAACATGGAGACCCCGTCTCTATGAAAAACAGAAAAACTATTGGGGTCTGGTGGTGCCTGTAATCCCAGCTACTTGGGAGGCTGAGCAGGAGGATCGCTTGAGTCCAGGAGTGCAAGGATGCCCTGAGCTATGGTCATGCCAGGAAATGGGGAGGAAAAAGACAGGGAGCAATTCAAGGCCCCCTGCACCACTTAACAGGAGTTCAGGAGAGGGAGGAAGGGAAAAACATAGCAGTGAAATAACAATTTCTCTCAGCTAAAGGAGCCAAGACTCCAGATTCAACCTGCTCAGCACACTGAACCAGTGCAAAAAGGCTCAAAACACATCCATGGAACCTCCCAGAGCCCTGTTGCAAGCAGATGGAGGGGGTGTAGGCACCCACATCTGAGAGAGAGCCCACCCTCCTCTCAATCTCCCCTGCAACTAATCCAGGCATGAAAAGAACAAAGTTCATCCTGCTAGAGCTGCCAGAAAGGAACTGCTAACAGAGGCAGGCACTCCAGTGTCTCCCAGGGACGGAGTCTACAGAGTAGAGGAGGGAGTGGTTTGGGCCCAGAGAGCCAGCAGAGGCATTTTCAGACACATTTCTGCAGGGCGACCAGTAAGCAGGCAGCAGGAGAAGAGGGCACAGGGTCTGGGGGAAGTTGGCTTGGAGTTAGAAGCGTGAAGGGTGAGCAGTAGGAATGTCCAGCTGGCAGGCAAGAGGCGAGGGTCTGAGATGAAGGGGCAACCAGATGCTGGAGAATGTACAGCGAAAGGCAGAAATAGGGAAAAGGGAACAGGGTGGACACAAAGTCCTGGAAAGCAGGTGTCGGGGAAAAAAGACATTCCCAGGTCTTCACTGGCCATACCATGAGCAGCACCTCCCAGCAGACACCAGGATGCTCTGTGACTCAGCCTCAGTCACTCTGGGAGCTGCCCCATGACTCTGGGGCATCATGGGGCAAACGCCAAGCCAAACTCCTTACAGAGTTGCCTGTGCTGGCTCTGTCCCCACCTGTCCTCCCATCAGGCCTTCCCCTGATGGACCCTGCTCTTGTCAAGGTCACCCAATCTGATCACTTGCCATGGCCTCAGAACCCCAAGTCTCTCCTTTGCCTGCTTCTGAGTTCTTCACAGGCCACCTGCTGCACATCCTGCTGGTCTGCACTGCAGGGAGCTGCTGGGGAGCACTCTGCTCCCCCCAGAGCCATGAGGCAGGACAGGCCAAGGGTCTGGAGGCTGGTGGAGGAGGGCAAAAGGGCAGGACCACGGAATCAGGCCCCAGCAGTCAGCAGAGGTGGGGGCTGGTGTGCTAAAGTTCTCCTCTGGGACAGTGGGCTAAAGTTCTCCTCTGGGCCCAGCCTTACCTACCCAAGACAGCAGCACTTGTGCTGTGGCAGTGATAGTCAGGAGCTAAAGCCACACAGAGACAAACTGTCTTGCTCACGTGAATGGCAGTCACTTCCAGTCTTTGTGCTGCTGTTCCTGGATGTTTCTAACAGTGAGCATGCATCACTTTGATAGAAAGTTCTAACTGTACATACACAGAAAGGATAAAGGGGCTGGGTGCAGTGCCTCGTGCCAGTTATCCTGGCACTCTGGGAGGCTGAGGTGGGTGGATCCCTTGAGCTCAGGAGTTCAAGACCACCCTGAGAAAGAGCCAGACCCCCAACTCTACTAAAAGTAGAAAAAATAGTCAGACGTTAAAGTGGTGCCTGTAGTCAGAGCTTCTGAGGAGATTGAGGCATGAGGATCACTTTAACCCAAGAGTTTGAGGTCTGTGAGCTATGCCACCACAGCACTCTACCCAAAAAGCAGAGTCAGACTCCATCTCAAAAAGAAAAGAAAAAAGGGAGAAAGATGCTGCCTGCTTCATCTTGAGGTCACCTGCTGGGCACTGGGTGCATAGGCCAGCTCCCAATCAGGGGGCTAGGGACCACGTTAAGGCTGAAGAGAGGTGGGCCCAGCCCTCCCTATGGCAGCAGCCACTGGCTGTGTAGATTGTAGCTCAGCCCCCAGGGACCCCATTCTATGTAGAGGGCTTCGGGAGCTCAGTCCTGGGGCACCAGGCCAGGCCCGTGTCCCTAGGCAGCCAATGCTTGGGCCCCTGGAAGGTGGGCTTGCTCAACACACATGCCTGCATGCAGGCCCAGGGGTGATGATGGACGTGTGTGGATCTACCACTCAGCTCTGGTGTGGGACAGGTGCTGAGGGGGCCACCACTCACATAGAACTGGGAAAAACAAGGCCCAGAAAAAGGCCCAACCAACCCCGGGCTCCTGGGGTGACGCAGGGGGTTCTGGTGTCCAGAGCAGGGAGACAGGAAAACAGGCATGCTCTCCTGGTATTTATTGACAGGGGGCAGTGCTGGTGAGGGTCCTCAGCGCCCAGTTGGCCAACAGGCACACAGGGCCCGGCGCTCAGCCTGTAGCAGGAGGGTCTCTGTCTGTAAAGCAACAAGAGGCCATGAGAGTGTGGCATGGCTGCCCCTCTCCCCCAGGGCCTCCACCTGCTCCAACAGGACCTGCTGAGGCTGACACCAGGCTAGGATGACTGCCATGCTTTCTTCCAGCCCACTCCTCCTCTCAGTGGCCCACCATCTGTCAACACCCCCTGTGGAATCCCCAAGGAGATGTGGGAGTCTTTTCCTCCAAGACCCGGCTCCAGGTCTTAGCCTGGGTCCTTTGGAGCAGAGAAGACCAGCAGGACTGGGAAGACGTGGTTCTTTATTGAATGCTCTTCCCTCTGGGAAGAAGTACAAGCTTCTGCCACAGAGAAAAACTCTCAGCTTCAGTCAGTGTATGTACCTATATACTGCCTCCAATCCCTCATGCTCCAGCCACACCCTTTTTTTCCTCTTTAATTTCCTCTCCAAGCCCTTGGCCTCAACCCCCACCTGGGGAATTCTGGACTGGGCTGTGGGTCCCGTCCAAGGCCACAGCTCCCAGACCAAGCAAGGGTGGAGGGATCACAGGCCTGGGAAGCAGAGGGATTAGAAGGCACGCTGGGCATGGAGCGTGTCTATAGGGGTCACAGGGGCTGCCCACAAATGGGAAGTGCCGGGGTGTCCCCTAACTGCTGCTCTACATTCTGCAGGCCAACCTCCTCTGCACCCACCCCTGACCAAGTGAAGTCAAGGACCACCCTGGGGCTGCGGGCGGGCTCACCCGCGCGTCCAGGCTGTAGGCCGTCTTCCGCAGGTCCTGCAGAGCTCGCTGCATGAACTCGAACGCGTGACAGTCAACGCACGGGCGGCCTGTGGGAGACACACATCAGGGCGGGAGTCTTCGGTGGCAGTCCCGCCAGGAAGGGCCCTGTATTCCCTACCCGTCCCCATTCTGCCGAGATTGGGCCTCACTCCGCACCCCGCCATCTCCCGCCGAGGGCAACACCCGCTGTGGGAACAAAGGACAGGCACGGCCAACACGTAACCCCCCCACCCGAGGTTGTCGCCCGGCACCTACTCTGTGCAGGGACAGCACTCCCGGTGGCAGGCTCGGCGCGGAGAGTGCCCAACAGCGCCAAGCTCAACAGCAGCAGCAGCAGCAGGAGCGGTGGTGCCGGCGACATCGCGGGGAACCTGAGCGCTGGCGGAGGGGCCATGGCCGAGGAAGCCCGGGCCGCCCTGCACCAGGCGGGAGGGGGTCAACGGCGCCCGCCGCGCCCCCGGCCCCACCCACTCGCAGGACTGCGACGTCCGCCCCACGCTCCGGGCCCGCGCCCCATCCCCCACTGCCCGATGGCGAAGTGCAGCCCCCTCCCCACTCTGCGGGCTCGCGACCCCCGCCCCACCCACTCCCAGGGCCGCGGACCCCAACCCCATCCCACGGACCTGCGACCCCCGCTCTCCCCCGGAATGACGAGAATCCCCACCTGGAAGTCCCCACCCCAGCCCTACCGCGGTTCAGGGACCCCGAGACCAGCAGCTCTGGCGACTCGAGACGACGGTCCGCGTGCGCCGCGCACCGCGCATGCGCCTCGACCCCTTTAGGGCCTGCACCTGACGTCGTCGTCATGGGAACCCGGAGACTGCGCTACCCTCCTGCCTAAAGGTACGGAGGGGTCCCCAAGACTTCCGCGCGTCCAGGCTTGGCCGCAGGCGGTCCCCGGGAGCAGCGTCGCGGCTGCAGCGGGTGGAATCCGAGGGCTGCTCGCAGGCTGCGTCTGGCGGGAACAAAGCAGGAGCCGCGGGAACCGCCTCTGCCCCGAGGGAGGAGGCGAGACGCGGGCAGGCGAGGGCGCGGGAACTGCGGGCGCGCGCGCGCCAGGGCGGGGTCGGGCGGGGTCGGGCGGGGGGCGCAGGGTCCTCGCTCCACTGTTCTCACCCGGGCCCAGCCCCGCGTTGGCCCGCGGCGTTGGGGAGGGAACCCCCAGCCTTTCGGTTCCTCCGCGTCCACCCCTCCTCTTGGAGGCGGGCGCTTCTGGGTGAGCTCGGCGTTGTGCCACTTACGGAGCTTGGCGAGGCCCGGGGACCCCGGGGGCGCCTGGCAAGGCGAGTCTCACGGCCGCGCCCTCTGGGAGGAATGGTTTCCACTGGCCGCCGCAGCCCGGGTCCGACGCCAGTGCAGAGGCTGTGACATCGGGAGAAGGCGCCCAGGCCCACGCGAGTGCCCGCGTCCTCCAGCCCCGCAGCTCTCGGGGTGGCGCGCAGCTCCAGGCCGGGCGCTGGCCGCGGGCCAGGTCCCCTTCCCCGTGAGTGGGGCTGAGCCTTGGGCCTGGGTTCCCCCCCAGCCAGCTGCCCTCTCCCTCTGGGCACCACGTGGTGACGTCCGGGCGTCCACTTCTCCTGCGGTCAGAGTGGCCGGAAGTGGGTATCCTGACCGTGATGGTGACCGTGAGCGGGCGCGGGAAGCCAGGTGGGGGGTGTGCTCCTGTCTGTCCCTCTCAGCGGGGCAGATGCTGGAATTCAGGAACCCATTCGCTCTTCACTCTTCGGGTGCGCTGCGTCCCAGGGGGGTTCCAGGTTCTGCGCCGCGAGAGCCACTGCTGTTCGCATGTGTGGCACACGTGTACATTTCTGCTCTCTTACCTGGCACTTGGGGTCAGGCGGACACGGTCACAGGGGCGGTGGTGGGGTGGGCGATGCACGGCCTTGGGCCCTTGGGTGAGGTGGGATATGCTCCCCGAAGGCACCATAACTCACAGGCTGGGTTTTTGTTGTTGTTGTTATTGTTGTTTGAGACAGAATCTGCTCTGTCACCCAGTCACCCAAGGATGGAGTGCAGTGGAGGGATCATGGCTCACTGCAACCTCAGACTCCTGGGCTCAAGCAGTCCTTTTGCCTTGACCTCCCCAGTAGCTGGGACTACAGGCCCCCCACCACCACCCCCAGATAGTTTCTATTTTTAGTAGAGAGGAGTGTCTCACTCTTGACCAGCCTGGGCTGGAACTCTAGAGCTCAAGGGATCCTCTTGCCTCAGCCTCCCAAGTGGTGAGATTCCAGGTGCGAGCCACCCTGCCTGTGCGCCTTTTTCTACTGCATGGGTCTCACTGCCTCCAGCTGTGTGACCTGCTCCTGTCACCCACCACCACAGACAGCTGCAACCCCTGGGGGAGGGTGAGCTGACATGCCCCAGAGGCTGTGCTCTGGACAGTCACAGGAGTGCTGCACCCCCTCCCAACATGTGCTGTATGGCAGGGATGGGTCTGGGGCCATTTGGTGGGTGCCCCTTTCCCTTTTGGCCACCTGTTGCTCCCTCACCCGCTCTCTTTCGCTGCACACCTTCTCCTGCAGACCTCTTGTACCCCACCATCCAGAATGACCATGACTGGCCCCCCACCCTAGCCGAGCACCTTCCCCCAGCCTCTGTTTTCTTCCCATATCAGTTTTCCTTTTCCACGGGATTTTTTTCTTCAGCAAACCAAATGTGACTCTCCCAGCACCTTCCACACCAGCGATTCCTGCTGCTTCCTCTCTAGAGCCACAGTCCTGACCCAAGGCCCCTGTCCCCTTGCTCCTTTGCCTGCATCCACCCACCCTCCTTTCAGACGTCCTGTTGGTCCCACTCAGAGCCACCATTATTGTGTCTCCTCCCCTGCCCCAGTCCTCATGGACCTCACCCAGACTCTGCTCCAGTTTCCTCTCAAAAGGAACTTTAAAAAATTATAAAATCCACGTAACAAAATTTGCCATCGTAATTATTTTTAAGTGTACGGTGCAGCACCCTTGATATTTATATTGTCACAATCACCACCTTCCATCTCCAGAACTTTTTTTTTGTTTTTGAGACAGAGTCTCACTATGTCACCCTGGGTAGAGTTCGTGGCGTCACAGCTCACAGCAACCTCAAACTCTTGGACTTAAGTGATTCTCTTGCCTCAGCCTCCCACGTGGCTGGGACTACAGCTGCCGGCCACAACACCTGGCTATTTTTAGAGATGGGGTCTTGCTCTGGCTTGTGGCTGTGGGAGGTACTACTGGCGTTAGTAGGTACATGCCAGGGAGTGTGCAGAATGGCCCCACAAAGAATGACCTGGTTGGTTCATGTCCCTGTGCTGTGGTAGAAGCTAGCCCAGGGAAGGCAGGGTTGCATCTGTCTTTGCTCCCTGCACCGTCAGCAGCATCCAGAATGTGCACACGTCTGGGTGTGGGACGCACTATGAGGGTCCAGGGACTTGGAGCTGTGCAGGCACAGAAAAGGGTGGCCACCCCAGGGCCTCACTCTGCAGGCCAGGCTGGAGTGTAGTGGTGTGATCACAGCTCATTGCAGCCTGGAACTCCTGTGCTCAAGGGTCCTCCCACCTGGGCATCCCAAATAGCTAGGACTCTAGGTGCCATCACACCACTAGAAGACTAGGGCATGGGGCTGCCCTGGCACAAGATGGGAGGGGACAGGGGGTGTGGTGGGTGTTTGGACATGGGGCTGGGGGCAGCATGGAAGGAGGAGCTGGGCCAGTTACTGAGCCATCTTTGCAGATGAGAAATGCAATAGTCACTCTGGGTGAAACTTGAAATGTCAGCTGGTTTTAAACTGCTGAGCTCAAGGGATCCTCCCGCCTCGGCCTCCCAGAGTGCTGGGATTCGAGGTGGGAGCCACCTCGTTGGCCTTTCCTCAGTGGGGGTGGTGGTTGCTGCTTTTCACACAGTTCTGGTTTTCCATTTGGTTCTGGTCACTTTCACATTTCTACCTTCGGGTCAAGAATTTTCTCCAAAAACATCACTGATCACTTATCCTGAAGTTGGGTTTTGATTGTCCCTTGGTTCTGGGAGGAACCTGTCCTGAGTTGCTGGTCTGGCCCATGTTAGAGGGAGGGATTGGCAGGCTGGGAGACACAAAAAGTGTGAAAACTCTTTTACCCACCCTTGAGTAATGAAGTTTGGAGGGAGTAGCGGTCAGTTCACTTGGAGCCCAATTTAGGTTCAATTTTGTCTGTTCTGCAGGCATAGACTGTCATCTCAAAGTGCTGGCCAGCATTATTCTGTTAGGAGTCATACTTCTGCAGAAACTTAACAGGTAGCAGGTAGAAAATTTAAGAAGAAAAATACAAACTAAAGTAATAATCTCAGTTTGCATAATAGTTTTGAGCTATGAACCTAGGGTTAAAGGTAACCAGTGTTTTTTTTGGTAGAGATGAGGTCTTACGATGATGTCCTGGCTGATCTCAAATTCAAGGCCTCAAGCAGTCCTCCCACCTGGGCCTCCCAAAAGATCTGGGATTACAGGTGTGAGCCACTGCGCCTGGCCCCAGTCATTTTACTTAGGAGAGATAACCACTTTAAGGACGATAACCTGTGGTGCAAAATTCTCACACAAAATTATCCTTTTTTTTTTTAGCTTTCTTATGAAAAGTATATCTTAATACCCATAACTTTCTTCATATCTCTTTCTGTCTCATACTTACTGATTCTTTGGTATCTCATTTCTATTCTTTTTAAATCCATATTTTGAAATAACCTTTAAATAACTCTGAATTAGACAAAAGTTTATTTTCCCAGTAACATTTTTTCCCAACACATTTTTATGCCTCTCTTATAATTTTAGCACACTTTGGAAATGACCCAGGAATTTAATGAGTATCATTTAATTTAACATGAGTTTAATATTTTAATTTACATAAAAATTCATTTGTATTGGCTCGGCGCCCATAGCACAGTGGTTATGGCGCCAGCCACATACACCAAGGATGGTGGGTTCAAACCTGGCTTGGGCCAGTTAAACAACAATGGCAACTGTGACAAAAAAATAGCTGGGCATTGTGGCGGGTGCCTGTAATTCCAGCTACTTGGGAGGCTGAAGCAAAAGAATCACTTGAGCCCAAGAGTGGGAGGTTGCTGTGAGCTGTGATGCTATAGCACTCTACCGAGGGCAACATAGTGAGACTCTGTCTCAAAAAAAAAAAAAGTTCATTTATACATAAATGTTTATCCTATTTACATTTATCCAATTTACTTAGATTACTTAGACAAATTAACTTATCATCATTAACTTACCTAAAATGATGATTAACTTATTTCAAGTTATTTCCCTATCAACTGTTTTTATACCCTGTGAAGATCAGATGTTCACCTAAGTAAGAACCTTAAAATTAAGTTTATGGATATTTTGCCAATAACTCAGAAGTTAAAGCTATTTTCGTTAGTCCATTAGTAACATTAGTCTTACCCAAACACAGATTATTTTCTCTTAGGTTGGGCTTATGGTTTGTATCTTTTTTGTTATGATAACTACTATTACAGTTGAATAGCCTTAAAACATCAGCAGTGAGATCACTGAGGGTCTAAGGAAATGTAAAAAACCACATTATCTTTAATAGTTGTGGACTAGGAATGCTCTTGGCAACCAGCAGAAGCACATTCAGATCATTTCTGCAGGACAGTATCTTTACCTGAAACCTTGTGAAACCGAACAAGTTTCACAGGCCAGGAGCAGTGCACAATGAAAACGAACAAAATGCACAAGGAATACAGCACCATGATCAGGAGAAAGACCAAATACACAGGAATACAGCACCAAGATCAGGAGAAAGACCAAATACACAGGTCGGCAGAGCGTCGTGGAGGGTAAGAGTCTCAAAGACAGGTCT
>CAUYPK010004909.1:0-35544 GCA_963574355.1 Loris lydekkerianus
TATTGCTGAGTAATGTTTTGGCTATTCGAGGTTTTTTCTGATTCCATATAAAACGAAGTATGATTTTTTCAAGATCTTTAAAGTATGACAATGGAGCTTTAATAGGTATTGCATTAAAATTATATATTGCTTTGGGCAGTAATTTTTAAATTATTTTTATGTTTTTATTGTTGGGGATTCATTGAGGGTACAGGAAATCAAGTTACACTGACTGCATTTTTTAGGTAAAGTCCCTCTTACAATTGTGTCTTGCCCCCCAAGGTGTGGCACACACCAAGGCCCCACCCCCCTCCCTCCTTCCCGCTCTGTGATTGTCCTTTCCCCACCCCTCCCTCCTTCTTTCTCTCTCTGGTCACTCCTTCCCCCACCATGTCCTTAATTGTCATTAATTGTCCTATTATCAAAATGGAGTACATAGGATTCATGCTTCTCCATTCTTGTGATGCTTACTAAGAATAATGTTTTCCACTTCCATTCAGGACAATATAAAGAATTTAAAGTCTCCATTTTTTAAAATGGTTGAATAGCATTCCATGGTGTACATATACCACAGCTTGTTAATACATTCCTGGATTGGTGGGCATTTAGGCTGTTTCCATATTTTGGTGATTGTAAATTGAGCTGCAATAAACAGTCTAGTGCAAATGTCCTTACGTTAAAAGGATTTTTTCCTTCTTGGTAGATGTCCAGTAATGGGCTTGCAGGATCAAATGGGAGGTCTAGCCTGAGTTCTTTGAGGGTTCTCCATACTTTCTTCCAAAAACATTGTATTAGTTTGCAGTCCAACCAGCAATGTAAAAGTGTTCCCTTCTCTCCACATCCACACCAGCATCTGCAGTTTTGAGATTTTGTGATGTGGGCCATTCTCACTGGGGTTAGATTTGCATCAGGGTAGTTTTGATTTGCATTTCTCTAATAAATAGGTATGATAAACATTTTTTCATGTTTGTTAGCCATTCATCTGTCTTCTTTAGAGAAGATTTTATTCATGTCTCTTGCCCATTGATATATGGGCTTGTTGGCTTTTTTAATGTAGATTAATTTGAGTTCCCTATAGATCCTAGTTATCAAGCTTTTTTCTGATTCAAAATATGCAAATATCCTTTCCCATTGTGTAGGTTGTCTCTTTGCTTTGGTTGTTGTCTCCTTAGCTGTACAGAAGTATTTCAGTTTAATTAAGTCCCATCTGTTTGTTTTTATTATTGTTGCAATTGCCATGAGAGTCTTCTTTATGAAGTCTTTCCCCAGGCCAATATTTTACGGTGTTTTTCCTATGCTTTCTTTGAGGATTTTTATTGTTTCATGCCTTAAAGTTAAGTTTTTATCCATCTTGAATGAATTATTGTGAGTGGAAAAAAGTGTGGGTCCAGTTTCAGTCTTTTACATGTGGATATCCAGTTCTCCCAGCACCAATTATTGAATTGGGAATCTTTCCCCCAAGGTATGATCTTGTTTGGTATATCGAAGATTAGGAGGTTGTAAGATGTTAGTTGAATTTCCTGGTTTCTATTCTATTCCAAATGTCTATGTCTCTATTTTTGTGCCAGTACCATGCTGTCTTGACCACTATTGCTTTGTAGTACAACCTACAATCTGGTTTGGTGATGCCCCCAGATTTATTTTTATTACTAAGAACTGCCTTAGCTATACAGGGTTTTCTCTGGTTCCATACAAAAAACAGAATCATTTTTTACAAATCTTGAAAACATAATGTTGATATTTTAATAGGAATGGCATTGAATAGGTAGATTGCTTTGGGAAGTACAGATATTTTACAATGTGATTCTTCCCATCCATGAACATGGTATGTTCTTCCATTTGTTAATATCCTCTGCTATTTCCTTTCTTAAGATTTCATAATTTTCTTCATAAAGGTCCTTCACCTCCTTTGTTAGGCATATTCCGATGTATTTCATTTTCATTGAAGCTATGGTGAAGGGAGTTGTGTCCTTAATTATCCTCTCATCTTGATTGTTATTGGCATATACAAAGGCAACTGATTTGTGGTTGTTGATTTTATATCCTGAGACATTACTGTATTTTTTGATGAATTCTAGGAGTCTTGTGGTTGAGTCTTTGGGGTTCTCTAAGTATAAGATCATGTCATCAGCAAAGAGGGAAAGTTTGACCTACTCTGCTCCTATTTGAAATCCCTTTATTTCCCTGTCTTGCCTAATTGTATTGGCAGGAACTTCCAGCACTATGTTGAATAGTAATGGTGACAGAGGACAACCTTGTCTGGTTCCAGTTCTAAGAGGAAAAAGCTTTCAGTTTTACTCCATTCAATAAAATATTAGCTGTGGATTTGTCATAGATAGCTTCAATCGGTTGCAGAAACGTGCCACCTATGCCTATACTCTTCAGTGTTCTAATTAGAAAAGAATACTGGATTTTATCAAATGTTTTTTCTACATCCATTGAGAGGATCATAATGGTCATTTATTTTTCCTTCTGTTAATATGGTTGATAATGTTTATGGACTTGCATATGTTAAATCAGCCTTGCATGCCTAGAATGAAACCTACTTCATCATGATGTATGACTTTTTTGATGATAAGATGTAATCTATTGGCTAGGATTTTGTTGAGAATTTTTGCATATACCTTCACCAGTTAGTGAAATTGGTCTGAAAGTCTACTTTTTAGTTGGGTGTTTTCCTAGTTTTGGTATCAGAGTGATGTTTACTTCATAGAATGTGTTGGGGAAGATTCCTTCCGCCTCAATTTTTTGGAATAATTTCTTCAGTACAGGAATAATCTCTTCCTTGAAGTTTTGATAGAATTCTGGTGTGAAGCCAGGTGGAGCAGGGTATTTTTTTTTGGGGGGGGGAGGAGCTTTTTTATAGTTTCTTTAATTTCAGTGCATGAAATTGGTCTATTTCTTCCTGGTGAAGTCTAGGAAGAGGGTGTGATTCCAAATATTGGTCCATTTCCTTCACATTGTCAAATTTCTGGGCATAGAGTTTCTGGTAGTATTCAGAGATGATCTCTTGTATCTCTGTGGGATCAGTTGTTATTTCTACTTTATCATTTCTGATTGAGGTTACTAGAGGTTTTACTTTTCTATTTCTTGTTAGTCTGGCCAATGGTTTATCTATTTTATTTATTTTTTCAAAAAACCAACTCCTTGTTTCATTAGTTTTCTAAATGATTCTTTTGTTTTCAATTTCATTGATTTCTGAATTAATTTTGGAGATTTCTTTTCTTCTGCTGGATTTAGGCTTAGATTGTTCTTCTTTTTCCAATTCCATAAGTTGCCTTGTGTGTTTGTTGATGCGCTTTCTTTCTGTTTTTCAAATGTAGGCATCTAAAGCAATAAATTTTCCTCTCAAAACTACTTTTGCAGTATCCCACAGGTTTTGGTAGCTTGTGTCATCATTGCTGTTATGTTATGCTGTTATGTTAAATAAAACAGTTATTTCCTTTTTTATTTTTTCCTGCACCCAACTGTCATTTAACAGAAGGTTGTTTAATTTCCATGCCTTTTTGTGGGGTTGAATGTTTTTGTTGGAGTTCAGTTCCACCTTTAGTGCCTAGTGGTCTGAGAAGATAGAAGGTAAAATTTCAATTCTTTGGATTCTGTTGAGGTTTGTTTTGTGTCCTAGGATATGATCAATTTTGGAGAATGTTCCATGGGGTGATGAGAAGAATGTATATTCTTTACCTTTGGGATGGAGTGTTCTATATGCATATATCAAGGACAGTTGTTCTAGGGTCTCATTTAAATCTCTTATATCTCTGTTTAATTTCTGTTTAGAGGATCTGTCTAGCTCTGTAAGAGGAGTGTTAAAGTCCCCTGTTATTATGGTATTATAGGATATTATATTGCTCAGACTGAGTAAGGACTCTTTCAAAAACCTGGGAGCATTTAAATTGGGTGCATAAATATTTAGAATTGAAACATCTTCTTGTTGTATTTTTCCCTTGACCAATATAAAGTGACCATCTTTGTCTTTTTTACTTTAGTTGCTTTAAATCCACATGTATCTGAAAATAAGATTGCAACTCCTATTTTCTTCTGAATTCCGTTTGCCTGAAAAATTATCTTCCCACCTTTAACTCAGAGTTTTAATTTGTCTTTCGAAGCCAGATGTGTTTCCTGCAGACAGAAAATAGATGGCTTGTGTTTTTAAATCCAGTCAGCCAATCTATGTCTCTTCAGTGGGGAATTGAAGCCATTAACATTTATTGAGATAATGGATAAGTATGGCGGTGTTCTATTAATCCTATTTTGTGAGAGTCCATTGCTTAGTTTTATCTTTTGCATCAGTGTGGAAGCTAGGTTCTGTCCTTTAATTTCTGAGTTCTTAATTTGCTGTTGAACATTGTGATGTTCATTCTGAAGAACAGGTTGAAGTTTTTCCTGTAGAGCTGGTCTTGTTGTGAAGAATTTCCTCAATGTTTGTATATCAGTAAATATTTGATTTCTTCATCAATTTTAAAGTATAACTTAGCAGGATACAGAATTCTGGGCTGGAATTTTTTCTGTTTAAGTAGATTAAAGGTAGATGAACATTGTCTTCTTGCTTGGAAAGTTTCATTAGAGAAGTCTGTAGTCACCCTGATGGATTTGTCCCTGTAGGTCACCTGGTGTTTACTCCTGGCAGCTTGAAGAATCTTTTCTTTTGTCTTGAATTTGGACAGGTTCATCACAATCTCTCTTGGACAAGCTTGGTTAGAGTTGAGGCGACCTGGGGTCTGATATCTCTCTGAAAGCTGTGTATGAGAATCTTTGGTGATATTTAGGAAATTTTCATTTACAATATTCTCTAGTATGGCTTCCATTCCCCTAGGGCATTCTTCTTCCCCTTCTGGGATACCTATCACTAGTATGTTTGAATGCTTCATAAAATCCCATAATTCTGTCAGTGAATGTTCTGCTTTCTCTCTCTCATTTTCTGCCTCTTTAACTGTCTGAGTTATTCCAAGAGCTTTGTCCTCTACCTCTGAGATTCTTTCTTCTTTATGGTCTAATCTGTTGTTGATACTTTCTATTGCATTTTTAAGTTCTCTAACTGACTGCTTCAGTTCCTTCAGCTCTGCTATATCCTTTATTCTTCATATTGTTCATCTCTTATTTGATTCTGTTTTTGGATTTCCTTTTGGTTATTTTCTACTTTATCAGCAGTTTCTTTAATTGTTTCTATCATGTCCTTCCTTGTTTTCATCATCTGTATTCTAAATTCCCTTTCTGTCATTTCTAACATTTTTTTATAGGTGGAATCCTCTGCAGTAGCTACCACACGATCCCTTGGGGGTTTGGGGGTGTGCTCTGAACTGGTTTTTCACGTTGCCAGGATTTTTCTGCTGATTCTTTCTCATGAGTGATTTCTTTTATCTGTTTCCTTGCCCTAATTTTCCTTTCACTTCCTCTTGGTCTTTAAGTTGCCATGCCTCTGGACCAGGGTTTTTATGAGTCCTTTTGGTACAGGACCAGAAGGATGAGAAGGTTGAAGAGCAAGAAGGGAAAAAAGAAAGAGAAAAAAAAGTGGGGGGAGGAAAGGACAGGGGATAGGTAAAAGGGAATATTGACAAAAAGAAGAGGGGCACAGAAAGAGGGAGACAGAGCAATATAGGTGTATAGTAGGGTACTTTGACTTAACCTTAAAAACCCACAACCTCTGGGAGTGCAAGGTTGGGTGGTTCCCTTGAGGTCAGCAACTCTGCTAGCCTGTTCAGACACAGTACCCACCTCCATCAAGTACAGAGGAAAGATAAAAATGCTATAAATCCAACCAAAACAAGCAAACAGAAAACTTTATGGGATAAAATTGGGGGGGGAAACAAATAATAGGGGTAGAAACACTAGCAAAAGTGAAGTTCTAATTGTTAAAAAAGGCAATAATGGGAAATTATATTTAAACTAAAAAAATGAAGAAAGAAACAAAAAAAGAAACAGATAAGAAAAATCTATAGGGAAAATGTTGAAATTAAAAAATTAAACAACAAGAATAACCAAAGAGAAAAAAAATCAAAAACAAAACAAAGCTGTATATATCTCTTGATGATTATGTTTAGGCAACAGGTGATCTTCTGAGGTATGAAATGTTAATCACAATGCTGATACACCTGTACCCCAGATGGAGACTGGAGGCTATGCTGATTTCTCAAACCCCACAGGTGGAAAACTTAAATCTCTCCTCAGCTCACCTAAAAGGTACTTTCAACTGCTAAACTTGGCTAAGCAGAAGCTTTCCCAGGAAAGTGCTTGTTGCTGGGATAACTCCTGAAGTGACTATCCACTTAACCAGTGTGCCAAAACCGATCTCACTTATGTTCCTGATGGCTATATTTTTAATTGAGCTAAAAAGTCAGTGTAAGGTCTATTTTCAGACTGCATTACTTTAATAAAAGTTTTAGAGATATCTCCAGGTGCCTGAACCTTTTCCCAGGCTCTAACACAGCACATCTTCATTTGTATTGTAGGTATACCATCATATTGAAGTTGTTTGGGGATGTCCATCCACTGACCAGAGCCAGTGAGCTGTTCTGAAGTTATGGACACATTCCTCTGCTGATTCTCGTGACTTATCAAGTCAGCCTCCTCCTTCCTTCAAGTTTTAAATTGTAAATTGACCAGATTTGAGAACAGTTCTGGCCAGTATGTCCCAATCATATGGAATAAGACGCTGCTCTTGCACAAGTCCCTGTAATAAGCCTCTAGAAAATGGAGACTACATGTCATACTGTGTTACAGCGTGTTTATGTATTTTAGAATTTTAAAAGTAAACATAAGATGACTAAAGTGTTGGCCCCTTGAGGATATTGCAAATTAGGAGGGATGTCAGTAACTGTAACAGGGAAGAGCCCCAAAGTATTTTCTAAAGGAAAGTCTCCCTTTTGGCCACCCTCTAATAGTGCTTTCAGAACTGGAGTGGTGGGAGAGCTATTTTCATAAGGGGCTGCCGAGGGCCGTGCCAGAAGTTGTATGTGAATTGTCTTAACTGAGGTCATTCAATTGGTCTTCTAACTGCTTACTCCTGGCTTTTAAGGTTTGATTCAGCTTAGCTTTATTGAGGTGGCAAAGGTGGCAATGGATGGAAAGACACAGAGTCCAAAGACTCAGGTCCTTCCACATCCTGCTCTAATTGAACCTGCTGCACCACCTCATCACCATCTTTATCAGTCTGAAACTGTTGTGACTCCACAGACCAGAAGCCACTCACTGCTTTCCTGTGAATCCTTTTGCTATTTAAAAAGCTCTCTCCCACTAAAATTGTCATTCCCCTTGGTAGGAAAGAGAGGGATTTGCTTATTATTTTGCCAAAGGTCTTAATATCCCTTTAGTAGGTGCCTATGATTGGCCAAAGGTGTCACTCATTCGAAGTGATCCTGTCCTTTGGTAGGTAACCTATTATAGGCAACCTTTGATTTTCCAAGGGTCTTAGTCACTTTAAGTGGCATTGCCCCCTTGGTAGGTACCTGTGGTGGCCAAAGGCTATGTTGTTCCTTGGTTAATCTGGACAGTGAGTCCCTTTTCCCTCCTCATAACTCCCTCCTGCCATATTGCTGAAGGTTACACTTACTCAGTGTGATATTCCCCTTCAGTCCACTTCACCTAACCTGCTCACTAGGCCAGATGTTGGTGCTGTCACCAATGAAACAATCCGGACATTGGATTGTAAGCTTGAAGCTTGCAGGAGGTGGGCCTCTCTGTGCATGTTGGGGAAAATGTCCCAAGCTGCTATTTATAGAGAACAAGCTTCCCTCCCCTGAGCCTGACGAACCCCACACTGGAATTCCACAACTGATCAATTTCCAACTGCCAGGATCTGTTTATTAACATCTAGTGATTCCTTGTATGTTTCAAAAAACTGCCACTTTGTCTCTGCAAGCCCTCTGTCTCAGTCAATGGACACTTTGTCTCTGCAAGTCTCTGCAAGCCCGCTGCCCCAGATCCTACACATCTTGCTGCATAAGTTGCTACATAGGTTGTTACATAGATCACTACATATGTTGTTGCATAGGTTGCTGCGTATCTTATCACACAGGTTGCTATATGTACTGTTACATAGGTTGCTACATATAACTTCAGTGGAATAAAACTAGAAATTAATTGCAAAAAAAAAAAGCTTTAAAAAGCCACAAATATGTGGAAATTAAATAACACACTCTTGAACAATCAATGAGTCAAAGAAATTAAAAGTCAAATTTAAAAATATCTGAAACCTAAAAGTACAATGTTCTAAAACATGTGAGATGCGGCAAAAGCAGTAATAGAAGGGAAATGTACAATGATACATGCCTCCCTAAGGAAAGGGGAAAGCTGTCAAATAAAAATCTAACTTCATACCTGAAAAAAACTTGAAAAATAAGAACAAACTAAGCTCAAAGTTTCAGATGGAAAAAAGTAATAGAAGTTGCATCAGGAATAATGAAAATAGGAAAATAATTTAAAATATATATTTTTAAAGATCAACAAATTGGCAAACTTTGCCAGTCCAAGAAGAGAGAAGACTCAGGAAATTAAAATAAGAAATGAATGACAAGACATTAAAAATGATGCACAGAAATAAAAAAAAGACCAGGAGAGACTATTACGAAAAATTAAATGCCCAAGCATGGATAATCTAGAAGAAATGAGTAAACCTCTATAATCATACAATTTACCAAGACTGAACTATAAATAAATAGGTTTGAACTGATCTTTAACAAATAAAAAAGATTGGATCAGTAATCAAAAACCTTGGAGCAAAGAAAAGCCTAAGTTCAGATGGTTACACTGGTGAATTCTATCAAATATTTAAAGGAACACCAATCCTTCTCCAGCTCTTCCCAGAAATTGAAGAGGAAGGGATACTTCCAAACTCATTTCATGAAACCATTATTACCCTTGTACATAAATTAGATAAAAAGAAAATTCTAAGTGAATATCCTTAATGAATACATGGTAAATGCAAAAATCCTCCATAAAATACTAACAAATGGAATTTAACAGCCCATTAAAAGTCTTACACAAAATGGTCCAATGGGTTTTATTCTTAGGATGGAAGAGTTGTTCAACATACCTTAATATGGTTCAACTCATCTTTATATTATGCTTTTATTCTACTAGAATTGCATTGACTACAGAATTGCCAAAACCTACTGTTAGCTTAATCTGAAGATTCCTGTTTTCATACTTTTAATCCCTGTTAAAGTGTGAATGGGCAAGGATCTAGAACTTTGGATATTTAACTGGAAAAAGAATGAGTTTAATGGTCTTTTTCTTTTCGTTCTTGAAAAAAAAAAAAAAAAAAAAACAAGAATGCACATTCCCCTGTGGTTGCTTTTCTCAGAATTCGTTACTCAGCCTTCATCTGTGGTTCTTTACACATGTTGGGCTTACACTATGAGCTTTCCTTCAACAAATCAGGTATTTGTGCTACAAGAAATTCATATTTCTATTTAAAGGTCTTCATTATTGAAGAAAAATTGACTGTCCCTGTTCTTGCTTAAAAATGTTAGGAGAAGTACTTTGTCATATTTTGGGCTATTTGTCCACTTTATGCATTAATGGTTTGAGGATATCATATAAGAAAATGGTTTTTCCATGGGAATAAAATCCTTAGGGTCTAGAATAGGCCCTAGAATAATAAGGGGTAAAATTCCCAAAACAAATAAGACATCCTACACATATGAAAACAATTTTTTAAAAAGAAAATGTGCCCTAAATAGTTCTATTTTGTGGAAGATGTGCATGGACAAAATACTTAGAAAGAAGAAAATTTCCAAACCCCCCAAATATAAGGAGAGACAGTTTAAAAATTAGATATAGAAATTATAGTCTGTAAAGGAAAGAGTAAAGAAAATTACAGAATTTCAGACATTCTGGCAGATGAAATCGTTAATGCTCCTCGAACACATACGGCGCGTTTACCCTATTCTTCAGAGCTTGTTGGGCTGGGATTTGCTCTTTTATCATACTGTCATGCAATCACCTGTTAGTCATTTATCATAACGCCTCGCAATCACCTGTTCACTTGTTTAATCTTCTGCTGTCAGTGAGCTACTTGCCCACTGAGGTCAGGGAAACGATCTGGGTTTTTTTTTTTTTTTTTGTCTGTTTGTTTTTTTAATTACATTGTTGTTATTATTTTATAAATACATCTCAAATAACTCCTCCAGTGCCTGGCATAATGTAATGGCCAATGCATGTGTATTACCTGATATTCTAATTAATCAACTGGCACATCTATAAGTTGTAGTCATCCCTCAGCCAATAGTACAGTGTGTAGCCCATAGTAGACACATAATGATTTTCTTGGTATTTGATGTAAAAACATGAAATAAAAAATATGTATGGATTGGCATATTTATGTGAGTTTTATTTCAAGAGGTAGCTTTTCATTTTAAGAAGAGAAGAATCATGAATTTTCATTCATGTTATAATGTTTTATTACAAACACCAAGTCAAAAATATGAACAATAATAGTCTGTCCACTCTGGAAGGTCTATATGCATGGGCCAATGTACATCCCATGTAAGCTTTTGCAGTCTTGTGATGTGAACTTGGTGGAAGTGTGGACCAAGACGATTCCTTATTCTCTGTGAAGCCCAGTGCTCCTGGTTCTGACCGCAGTGGAGACATAGCAGTGCTGACTGCTCTGAGGGTTGGATGAGGAGAACTCTGAAACAGAAGGCTGCTTCTGCGATACTCTACCTCAACATTAGTGTTACAAAAGGAATTTTCAGTCCTCTGTTTCTATTTTAACCTATAGCCTGTTTCTATTTGAGCGTCAAACCAACTGAGTGGAGATATGTAGTGGAAAAGGTTTCAGATGAGAGTTTCACTCACATTTAAAAAGTCATATTACTGTAACTTCTCTGCTTAGCCTTGGGAAAAGAAAAAAATCATATATCAATATCTAACTGCTGCAAAAAACACGCCATGCACTTTCTTCTTTAACTGGTTCATAAAACTGAATTTCTGTCTACAGAACAGAAGCTAAATATGAACTCATTCTGTAAGGGCAAGAGACTAATTTTCTTTTTAGTGTTCCATATGGCTAAATTTCACATAAAAATCCTCATGTGACTGGAAGACTAAGGCAATTTCTTTAGTATACAATGAAAACTTCAAGAAAAATGAGAAAATGTATGTTGGGTCAGATCAAGGAGTCAACTTGCTCAAACTCTTCTTGATAGCATTAAATACTTGATGTATGCTATGAATTTTGAAGTATGCAATACAGAACTAAGATTCTCACCAAATAACAAAAATTTTCAGAACTAAGATTGCTCATCAAATAACAAAGTAGTTAACATCAATATGGGCACAGAAAAGTATGAGGAAGGATGCAAAAATATGTTATAAATATCACTAATTCGGATAATTTCATCAAAGTAAAAATATGTTTAAAGTTTGATTATACTTTTTTTTTATCCACCCAAACACAGTTTTATTGCATTCATTTGCCTGCTACTTGTTCCATGTCAGAAATGGTTACTAGCCATATACCAGGGACCAATAAATACATTTCTTTATTATTTTCAAAGATTTAGGAGATCTTTTATGTGCATTATCTCTCTCACATCCTCTAGTCAGTATATAACAAACCCAGACCCCAAACAGAATTAGTTATAGGTCAACAATGAGATTTGAGAGGGTGGTATCAGATATATGTTTTGGTAAGAATGCCGTAATGGCTTGTATCAAATCTTAACAATTCTCCCCAGCGTAAGACTCACTCACATATTTGGAGTACTGCTGGTGCTGTTTTGCATTTTCAGGATGTTAATAAAGAAAACTGGAGAACCAAAATTCTCTCTTCCAGGACCATTAGGACTCTCATAAATTGGTTCTCTTCTGTGGGTACCATGGAATTTTCTTTTAGCTTATGTTGAATATTGGAGGATTCACATGAAATATTTCATTCTTGTTCTTGAGGAAGTCATAAAAATATTATTCATTGCTTCATTCAGGATCCTCTGTAGAAAGACCAAAAAAGGAAAAAAAAAAAAAAATGCCATCATATTTAAATGCCAAGAGCTTGTGAATCCCGTTACTTACTGCTTCCATTTTTGTTTTGGTCTCTCAAATATCAAAGTTAAATTTATGATTCAGTTTAAAAACTGTGAATTTCTTTGCAGCCTGGGTATCATTGTGATAGAATTCTAATCTCAATTTTAAAACAGATTTGCTATTCCTTTTTATCATTATTTCCCTGAGTTTTTCTTTGAACAATTTTTTTTTTTTTTTCTGCCTCGTATCAGACTACTTAAATTTTCTGGCAAAGAATATGGAAAATTTCCAAGTAACAGAAGGTTCAGTCATTTAAAATATTAATGATAAGTTGATATGACAAAGTAGATCTATTATAAGAACTTAACTTTTTACAGGGAATTTTCTTTGCTTATCAAAACATAATTTAGAGAGTTTAGGAAACTAGATTTTTGAAAGAGATGGTTTTATGAAGTAAAAAGGTCAGGATTGCTTAGTCACTACTATTTTGAAGATGAATTTGATTTTAGAACCTGGTTCAATGGACCGATTATATTTTCCTTCTCTTTTTATCCCTCTGAGCCATTTTTATGCTTGTTGGATTAAATATCTATAAAAGAGTACTTGGCAAAATAAAAAATACATATATAATAAATTGAACACAATCAGTTCTCCACTTCACTCCTTTTTTGAAATGAAAGCGATATAGCACCATCACTGCAAAAAGTTACAGGGCAGACAGAGGCTTATTAAAAATATATTATCTTTACAGTTTTATATGCATTAAATATGTCAACTCTTTTCCAATTCTTTTACTTTTTCAGCCTGAAACAGAAGGGGATTCAACAGGGGAACATCTTTTGTGCCAGGGTTTGGCTGAAGTATTGCATTTTCTAATCCAAAAAAGCAGATTTCATTATTTTATGCAAAGATAAATCTCAGTAAATGTCTCTGTTATTTTTTGTTCCGTAAAGGGAGAGCATACTCTTTTCTAATATCACTTGGCCATCAAGATATAACTTAAACATATTTTCTGTAAACTCTAAGTTTTCTCAGAAGAAAAGTATCAATTTCACAATGAGAAAGTGAGTGTGAGACCACAACCTAAATTCCAGAGGCAAAGTGGCATTTGGACTTTACGTGTAGGGACAGGGAAAGTCATCCAATAGGCTCTGGGGTACTCATTCTACTTGAGCTGACTTTAGTAACATTGCCCTCTACTGCCTGTGCAAAATTCTGTCAGTGGGAACATGTTGCTGGCTACTACACACCTTTGAGCTCCTGTGCTCTATACAGTTCCAGAAATACAGTTCCACTGTATTTCTCCCAATCATACTGCCCTTCAGATCTTATTATTTACATATAACCAGTTAAGAGCTAGACAAAACTCTCATGGGGAATTTGAATTTGAAGAATAACAATGACATATTAGTAGAGAGATTTTCAAGAATGCAAGAATAGGTTGTAGGAAATTTTAAAATAGCAGCAGACATAAACTTGCACCATATAGAGATCCAACTGATATTGATGCTATCAGTTCAGACAAAAAATATAGGAATATGAGGAAAAGTATCCTCTGCTAATACAGGTGCAATTATATGTTTTTTAAATGGTCATTATCTCTGCCTTCCAGTGAAAACGTTGTAACAATCTAAACAGCCAATTGGTTAAACTAAGTATTCTGTATAACACACTTCAGGTAGCTATTCAGTAGCATATTATATATATAAAAAAAGTTTCATCACAAAAAATGTACAAGTAAATTATCCAGTAAAACAGAGTGCAAATATACGCGAAACTAGTTTCCAAATTTTCTAAAAGTAGCATGATTATAGCTTCACATGGGGGGGGGAAAAAAACCCACACCTGGAAACCTTTATTTTCCCCTACCCTATGAAAAACCATAAGCAGATAGTTCACTTTTCTTTTTTAAACAATGTTTACAAATAAAAAATAATCTTATTTTTCTAAATTCTCTCTTAATTTGAAAATTATTGTAATTTAGAGTTCTAATATTTGCTGAAGAATTTCTCAACTCTTTTTCTATAAAATTTAATTATCTAGCCAGAGAAATAAAAATTAAAAGCACAATTAGATACCACTTTATGCCTATTAGAATGGCCATTATTAAAAAGTGAAAAGACAAGAGGTCCTGGTGTCAATGAAAGTAAAAGGTGCATGTACACACTGTTGGTGGGGCTGAAAACTAGTGCAATATCTATGGAAAAAATATAAAGACTCTTCAAAAGCTAAAAGTAGAACTACCATTTGATCTAGTAATGTCACTACTGGGTATCTACCCAAAAAACAACAACAAATTTATTTTTAATGTATCAAAAAGATGCCTACATTCAAATGTTTATCATAACATAATTCACAATTGCAGAGACATGGAATCAACATAAGTCTCCATAATTTCCTGACTAGATAAGGAAAAAATGTGTGCGTGTATGTGTGCGTGCGCGCACGCGCGCCATATGCATAAATATAAAGCATGGAGATCTTCTCAGTCATAAAAAGGAATGAAATAATGTCATTCACAGTAATTTGGATGGAACTGGAGACCATTATCCTAAGTAAAGTATCTCAGGAATGGAAAAATAAACACTATGTATTTAACTAATAAATGAAAACTAAACAATGGATACAAAGAAGCATATTTATAATCTATGTACAAAAGACTTAATAAAAAAAAAAACTAAAAGAAAAAATATAAAGGACAGTGGAAACTAAAGAGGGAGATGATGGGAAAGGGATGAGAGATAAAAACTTACCTATTATAGTTAATGGTGAAAGGTGTGGGTCCAGTTTCAGTCTTCTACAGGTTGCCAGCCAGTTCGCCCAGCACCATTTGCTGAATAGGGAATCTTTTCCCCACTGACTGTTTTTAATTGGCTTGTCAAAGCTCAAATAATGGTAAGTAGCTGGGTTCATCTTTTGGTTCTCTATTCTGTTCCATACATCATGTTTACATGGATGGAACTAGAACATATTCTTCTTAGCAAAGTATCTCAGGAATGGAAGAAAAAGCATCCAATGTACTCAGCCCTACTATGAAACTAATTTACAGCTTTCATATGAAAGCTATAACCCAATTATAGCCCAAGAATATGGTGAAAGGGGAAAGGGAGGGAAGGAGGAGGTTGGATGGAGGGAGGGTAATTGGCGGGACCACACCTAGGGTGCATCTTACAAGGGTACATGTGAAGCTTACCAAATGTAGAATATAAATGTTTTAACACAATAACTAAGAAAATGCCATGAAGGCAATGTTAACCAGTGTGATGAAAATATTTCAAATTGTGTATAAAACCAGCACATTGTGCCCCATGACTGCATTAAGGTACACAACTATGATTTAATAAAAATAAAATAAAATAAAATGAATGTGTACGAAACACTGCATTGTGAGTCTGGACCATAGACGTATCTTCAAAGATTGATTTGTGTAAAATGTCTATCTTTTTTTCTAAAGCAGGGAGGGAAGTTTAGCTTCATGATTTGGGTCATCAGGTAATGAATTCCTCCCATATCATCTTACAGGGATCCGCTCTTTGCATTCCTCTCCTCCACTCTCGGGAGACAGCATGTAAATAACCCCCCTATGCTCTGTTGAGTCCACCCTCAGGAGGAACTGCAATATTCACATCATATCCTTAAACTCCTTTTGAGAAACAGACATAGCTTCCATCAAAAAGGTGCCCTCCTTAACAGGTCTTTAATAAAACAAATAGGGTTCCCTTGTGTATACATTTTAAGAAATATACACAAATAAAATCAATCAATAGATTGATAATGAACTAATTTCCATAGACAATAATATTAGTCACTAGAGTAGATACATTCCGGCCACTAACTCTAACAAACCTTTCTTCATTTTTACTACATACATGAATAGCTATTACATATATTCATAAGATATGATATAATAATTTTTCAAAACTTAAAATTCGAATAAATTTAACATTGTATTTTCCACATCTGTAAAATGGGGGAAATAATGCTCTGTGATGGTTACTAAAATGACTAACTACTCCCCGTGCTGATTCTGTCATCTGAACCTGCGCGACTGTGAACATGACGGTGTTCTAAATTTTCAACCTACTCTCTGTCATGGAGGGGAAAAAGTCAATCAATACATCCATATTTATAGAACAATTAGAACACAGGAAAAGACATGATTCTGAGTCTCAGCCACACATTAATTGTGTGCCTTTAGGCAAATCACTTAAGCCCATTAAAATTCATTTTATTCTACTGACTAGTAATGCATGGAGAAGCACTTTATATACTATAAAGCAAGATGCTGATTTACATAGTTCTGTGCATGACACTGCATCCATAAAACAGAAACCAAAGTAAGGACAGAACAGAAAAAAAGAGAAAAAAAGAAAACCTTTCAGAATATTCTTATTTTCCTCCATGCCATGTAGTTTGTGGAGTCAGCTGTTTAACTGAGAACAGTCAGTTTTGATGAGTGATGCTTCCTGCTTGCATTTAGTTGGTTTAGGAAGCTCATTAGGGATGCTATCTTGGAGGACGAGTTTGGTGGGTAGAATATCTGATGGCTTTAAGGCAAATGTACTTCTCTCAGCTGGAGAATTAATCTCTCCATAGACTAAATTTGCTTTTTACTAACTGTCTGGCAATATCCCATATTTGCAATAGCCTTTCAAACATTTGCAATAAAAGCTGACTGCAGATGCCTCACATATACAAAATGTTTGCTGTGAAAGAGAAACATTCATCACACTCAAAAATCTCCAGACATGAGCACAGTTGAATGTGCTTTAAAACACTGTACATAATGGTACATCACTGAAATATTTTCTGCTTCCTCTTCCAATCATTTACACAGACATATAAAAAGTAAATACGTATTTAGAAAGTATTACTCACTATGTATGGACCTCCAGTCATCCATTCAAATGTAAACATGGTAAAATCTGCACTTTTATAATACTATGCTATTGATGAGTATACTTAGGTGAAAATTAAATATAGACAGAAAAATTGAGAGGTAGTGAGACTCTGTCTCAAAAAAATGCGTATTTCATCATTGATAAAACATCTTTAAAGGATATACTTTAAGTTTAGGCTAAGAAACCTCTCTGTGTATATATATGCAAATATATTTTATATATATGCATTTAAGTTTATTATAAAGTAATTGGTGTCTGTATTCTCATACAGTTTAAGTGCAACTCATAAAGAAATGTATATAAAACAAGAAAACAATGGAAGCTCATATAACATTTTAAAGTTGAAAACCTGATTCAAAATTTCTTATGATCGATTTTAAATTTATCTCAATAACATGTTTAAAATGAGACATAAGAAATCTCTTTGTATAACACATTGTCATTATTTTGTTTGCAACATAACTTCTCTTTGTCAAATCCTCCAAATGTACTCACATTTGCACCCGTCCACCCCACTCCAGGTTCAGATCCCTCACTAACTTTATTACAACCATCTTTTACAAACCTTTCTAATTCCAAGCTTTCCCACCCCTCTTTCAAATTTAGAAAATTTCTTATCCATAAAGCCAAATGCTACAAATCTCCACATTTCTATTTTCAAAAGCAGTTAAACTTTTATAGGCCATTTGACATAAAAATCCAAATACACTTTATAATATGTCATGTTATGTAAAGTTGACCAGACGTGGAAGTCATTTCTGTAAGATTTCTCATCAGTGTTTGCTTTAGGTTTGAGCTTTCTGATCTCAGCTGCCGTCGTGCCAGTAATTTGAAAGGTCACTGCTCTGTTGGTATTTGGTTTATGCTATGCAGCCTGGCAATTTATAAAAGTCTTGTGATTTTGTAAATAGAATAGTGAAATTAGAAAAGGCTTATCACTTTCTGGGCTTGAATATGACACAGAAGTTATTTATTCTTGTTCCCATAAAAAATATCTATTATGTCTCCCTACTGCCATTCCTGATCCTTATCTCCAACTCCACACATTGCCTGCTCATCTTCTCAGCCATCATACCAAAATGGCCTGGGCAAATTCATTATGAATTTGTGTCTTAGTTCTAAATTAGACCTGCCCGGAGAGTTAAAACTAAAAGCTAATGAGTAAGAATGGGAATAAAATGGAAATAAGAATGCAAACATAAACATAGATAAAACTTAGAAAAATTGCAATACTAAAAATGAAGATGCACACACCAATTGTTGTCAGTTCTCAAATGACTCTCTTGTAGAGCAACTATATGAAAACACTCAAAGGGCCTGAAAAAAACTGGTGAAAAAGCAAACAACCTTTATTTTGAGACAACTCCAGAGTTAAGGTCAGAGCTTTCTATCAAAACATCCACGCTAAATTTACCGGAAAGGTACAGAAGATCAATGACAGGAGGAAGGGAAGAAACCAGACCATTTTTTTGAGTAGCAGGAGAATCGGGGAAGAAGCGTAGAGAGAAAATGGAGGCTGTAAGTAAATTAAATATCTGTGACACATTTAAAGAAACGAGATACGTAATGGAAACTTCTTCTGAATCAACCTTTCATGTAGGGCATGATGAAAAACAGTTATACTTTCCAAACTTTAAAACAAAAAAGGTGAGACTTATTTTCTTGACATCACTTTCTCATTTCCAAGTTATTTTCTAAATCATTATTGCATATTCACCTGCACCAGCACTAGCACCACAAATCACATAGACATATGTTCACACACAGATAAACTGGGACAGAAAACCTTGCAGACAAGAATTTATGGCTAATCCAGGCTAGTATGTGATTGAAATAAAAGGACAGTCTAAGCAAGAATCATCAGCAAATACAAAATCATTTTATTATTTTGCATGTTTACATGCAGGCTCAATTTATATTATTATTTGGGGAGTGTATCATCAAGGACTCATTTTTATTTAATGTGGCAAAAGCCTGCATCTCTAACTGGATGTTGATAAGCATTGCAGATGTTTAAATCTCCACCAAGGTAACACATAGTAACATAATTTGTATTTTTAACATACATATTTTAATGTGTATTTTCCTCAAATGTACAGGGTATTTTTTTTTTTTTTGGCTGGATTACCTGTTGTGGCTGTCATGGAAAGTAAAAGCACAAGTAATTTACTGTAGAGAAAATGTCTAGTCATTTGTCTACTAATCCCATATCATCTTCCTGACATGACAGAGCACAGAAACCTATTTCCAAAATCAAAGACAGAACAAAACTGAACATCGACTCCTCCTGAGGATGAGTGAATAGACTCCAAAACATGGCTGGATTGATGGAAGATTAATTCCAGACAAGTCTTTATCATCTAGTGAAGCAGATTTCTGTTAACCATACTCTAGAGAAGTGAAGCTGACCTGAATTACCAAGAGTGCTTTAATTTTTATGTGCATTCCCTGGTTAATGATGTAGATGATATTACTTTTATTATGCATTGCCAAGCTAATGGTTTTTCTTACTTCAACTTATCTGCTATATTCTGCCTAGCCTGGCTCAGTCACAAGGAACAGAATGATCAGTAGCATCTCAGGTGTCTTCCCTGACAGAAAGGTCATGTATTTTCAACATACATGATGGGAATGAGTATTTTTCTAATAAAAGAAATCTATTATCTTAGATTTCTTTGCATGCAGTTTCTTTTTATCATTGCAATATATGGATTTATATTCAACAGGACAAGAAACTTTATGTCACTCTATTGTAGTTATTGCCTTTTACCAATTTATCTCCATGAGGTGGATGTCACGGAAAGATAAAGAAAAAACAAGAATGGAAAGGAGGGAGGGAGGGAGGGAAAACGGAGACTTTAATCATGGTGCATTTCTTATGTAAGGGCTCCCTCTTTAGAAAAGTTTTTATTTAATTCATCAAAATTTTAATTGCCTCTTTGAAAGAACTATGGAGTATTACAAATTCACTTAAAACTTAAGTTTGGCAACTAATCTAGATTCCCTTCATTGGCCAGCTACGCAGCATTCATTCTTAAATGTTCTATTAGATAGGAAAGGTTCCCCTGAAGTTTCCCAACCTAGCAGAGGCTTCGAGGCCATTCAGATCCTACTTAATATGATACACTTGTGTATGGACAATGGCAGCAACCATAATAGCTTCACAAATGTCATTCTGATTTTCACCTTTACAATAAAATTCCCCTAACCTATTCTTTACACAAACTATAAAATAGTGGAGAAAGAAATGACAAATTAAGAGCATATTTTGCTAAACATTCCAGAAGTAACTGAGAAAAGAGGGTAAAGTGTGAGACCTTAGTTGTTCTAGGGAAGGGGATGGGTGGGCGTTTGACTAAAATTCTAAGCCACATTCTCCTGTTAACTATTTAAATGTGTGAACCTAAATCATGTCATCTTGCTGAGACTAATAAATGTCTCATCTAAAAAAAATGAGGTGGTTGAAATTTCTCTGTGTCACATAGCTCAAAATTTTCAATTTTGTTCCAAGTCATTCTAACATTTAATTTAGAAATATTATATCATTATTGTATCATTATATAATATTATATCAGTATTGTATCATTAAGACTTACTGCAACTCTCTGTGACATTCATTTCAACTCTAGTTCTTTTTACATTAAATGCAATTTTGGGATTTGTCTTCTTTTCTTTTCTTTTTCTGAGGCAGAGTCTTGCTGTATTGCTTCAGGTAAAATGCAGTGTCATCATCATAGCTCACTGAAACCTTAAACTCCTGGGGGCATAGTGTTCCTCCTGTCTCTGCCTCCCTCGTGGCTGGGACTACAGGGACACGCCACCACACTCAGCTAATTTTTCTATATTTTTCTATATTTTGTAGAGGTGGGGTCTCCTTCTTGCTCAAACTGGTATTGGAAAATTTTTAATTAAAGTATTGTGTTTAACCCCCAAATATGTTAAATTTATAATTCCTAAGACTTCAGGATGTGGCTTTATTTGGAAATAATGTCTTTACAAACGTAATCAAGTTAAAAATGAGGCCACTAGGCTAAGTGCTAATCTAATCTCACTATCATTCTTATGAAAAGGGGAAATTAGAGGGTGGCACCTGTGGCTCAAGGAGTAGGGTGCCGGCCCCATAGACAGTAGGTGGGGGGTTCAAACCCAGCCCTGGCTAAAAACTGCAACAACAACAACAACAGTAAAAAAAAAAAAAAAACGAGAGAGAGAGAGAGAGAAATTAGAAAACAGAGGACACAAAGAGCATGTAGACATTAGACTGATGCATCTACAAACCAAGGAACGCCAATGGCTGCCGGCCTCCACCAGAAGCTGGTCCAGAGCCATGGAACAGATTCTCAGGTTGTGCCCTTGAAAGGAAACAACCTTACCTGCACCTTATTTTCAGACTTCTAGATTTACAACTGTGACACAATACATTTTCTTTTTCATTTATTTTAAGCTTCCCAGTTTGCAGTACCTTTTTAGAGTAGCTCCAACAAACTAAACCAATGTTATATACTAAACAGTGCGCAAATTAGCAATGTGTAATTTAAGTGACTTTTCAACAAGAACTCAGTCATGTGACTGCCATAATCAAAAGCAACCTCTTTTAGGCTTTATTTCCTTCTCTCAAATATAACACTATTCTGACTTCCTCAAAAATAGATTTATATGAATGTCATAGATGCAGCAGCTCATTCTCTCTAATCACTAGATTTTCTTTGACTGTACGTAGTATCAATGAGCTATAAATTATTTTTCCATTCTACTGTTGTTGGATAATTTCACTGATTTGAGTGTCTAGCTATGTAATTAATGTTGCTATGAAAATCTGTAAGTATCTTTTGGTGTAAAAAAACCCCAGTCATAACTGTGGGGAATCCAAGAAAACACAGGATGGCTGGTAGAATGGTTGGTTAGGTCACAGGCATCTCTAAAGCCAAGCAAGTTTTATTAATGTACTTATTTTCTTCTTTTAAATATTAATGTATCCTGTATACATAACAAAGTATATGTATTTTAAATACATAGCTCAATGGATTTTCACATAGGTACATACATACAAAGAAACAAGTGAGATTAAAAATATATTACAGGTGACCCAGAAACCTCATTGCTTCTATCTTAGTCAACAACCACAATTAAAGGTAAAATATTCGGACCTGACTCCATGTACATTGAATGATTTTTACCCCTTAACAAGCTTCAAAAAATAGTATGCAGTATCTATACTCTTGTGTAAGACTGATTTTTTTGAACATTAGAATTTAAACATTACAATATATTCATAGGTACCAATAGTTCATACTTTAGAATTTAAATACAAACATTTCTTTTTATGAATATGCAATCATTTATTTTATTGTTATTGAACAACTCATCTATTACCAATTTGGAGGTATTATAAATGAGGCTGGTTGAATATTCTTATATGTATCTTCTGATGGACTAAAGTATTCATTAATGTTGAGTATACATCCAGGTGTGGAATTGCTGGTTCATTGGATACACAAATATTTCACTTTCATATTGCCAAATAGATTTTCAATATGATTGCTCAGATTTATATTCACACAAAAATCTATGAGAATTTCAGTTATTCCATACCTTCTGGAACACTTATTATTGGTAATTTTAATTTTAGGTAGTTTTGGGGAGTGTAGTAGTGTATTAGTGTGGTTTTAATTTGCATTTTATATATTTATTTTTTAAATTTGTGATTAATATGGGGCAAAAATGTTTAGGTTACTTTGTTTTCAATTCTAAGGAAATAATTTTATTAATGGTTAGTAATTTTCATATGCTTTATTTTGTATCCACTAATATAAAAATGCCTTTCCAAGTCATTTGTCCATTAAATAATTTAGTTTTCCTGTATTTCCTAAATTGAGTTATTTTCTTGTTCTTCTATTTTTTTTTTAACAAATTCTACATATCAGTCTTATGTTTTTATATTTTTATTTCATCCTTCTTGCCATTTTAAAATTCTTTTATGTGTTTTTTTTCAGTGTATCAAAATATGATTAATATAGTTTGTTTATTATAAGCAGCTATTCTAGAAAGTATTCCTTCTATTGAATAGATTTATTAGGGACTACCTTCAATAATACATTTTCCACTTCACCAACAATGTAAGAACTTTAAAACAGTTGAACACTACTTAGTCACTCTTACTTTTTATTGTTAATTATTAGTAACATTTTTGCCACTTCATACTATAGACATTTTTTGTTTCATACTATATAAAAGAATAATGAAGTATTCAGATAATGGATATTAGTTTCTAAATATATTCACACTTTCTTTTCTTATACAAATATGGTTAGGAGTAATCCACAGCAATATAATTAGAGACTGGAACAGTCAGGATTGAGTTGTGCTTTCATTAAGACTCTTCCACCTTTGGTTTATGCCTAGTATGTTCTTGAGCTTCTGACTGAGAGCTAATTGGATCTACTTCTACTGCCCTTGAAATTCTGTTGGACATTAAATTTCAATTTCAGGAGAATCAAGCTTAACCCATTAGCATTTCACTCTACTTAGGGTCAAATTCCTAGAAATGTCTTGAGCAGGGTGTTGGCCATGTGTTTGATGCAGGTTCCTCCCTTTTAAAAATGTTATCTTCCATTTACTGGTGATATTCTAGAAGATGTTTTTCTGCCTTTTGGAATCTTCTGCCATAGTCCCTCAGTCTTGCATATAGCACAAGATTTCAGTAAATATGCCACAGGGAAAATACCTCATGTATGACACTTCTTGTTTTACCAAAGATAAATCTGGACAAGGCCCAATTCTCAGCCTCCACCCACAATCACAAAAGACACTCAGAGAGATAAACATTGGCAACAGTCAGCTCACATTAGAAGGTTTTGCCAATCTATGGATTTTAGTTCTATTCATTATTCCAGATCTCTGTCTCTAAAATACATAATTTTGTACTTTATCTTGCTTCTAATTATGCAAGCAATCCTGTGTGCTTTCTCTCACCTATACAACATATTTGGCAGTCAGTTTATTTGTAGCACTTTATTTTAAATCATACTGTCTTTCTTTAATATTTTTCTACAAGGCATCCTAATAGTTAGGAAATTATGCATCTTATGCAATTTTCAAAGAAATGAAGGATTATTTCAAAAGTATATAGAGAATTCAGTTATGTTATCTTTGTTTACACACTCATTTTTTATTTTTGAAGCAATGTACTACACAAGATTACTTCTTACACTAAAAGCATACCTGGAAATATGTCCCACCGGAACTTACAATGACTATTCTAAAGAAGTTTTGCTAATGGGAGTCTGAATTCTCTGACAGAGATATAGAAACAGGATCTTGTTAATATAATAATCACTCAGAGATATATTATTAAGATATATTATTAGGAAGATACCCAAGAGATATATACATATAGAATCACACTTAGAAAACCAGAGAGGCAGTAGATTTCAACCACTGAGGCAGCAAATTAGAATGTAACAGTAGAAGAAGAGCAAAACCCATTTCCCACAGCCAGATTGTAACTCTTGGTCAACCCTGCCTTCAAAAGCAGACATGTGAAACTTACTAAATGTAGAATATAAATGTCTTAGCATAATAACTAAGAAAACGCCATGAAGGCTGTGTTAACCAGTTTGATAAAAATATTTAAAATTGTATATAAAGCCAGCACATTGTACCCTGTGATTGCATTAATGTACACAGCTATGATTTAATAAAATTAAAAAAAAAAAAAAGCAGAATTTTTGCCTGAGAGGGCACATTGGCCTCTCCCTGTCAGCTTTCCCCAGAGTCTTGGAGCAGACCTTTTTACCTTGCCAAAATAAATATCCTGCCAGCTTTTGTGGAGGCTGAGGGCAAGCTCACCCATCCCAGCCCTGACCATCCTCACATTCCCACCCACCTTTGCTGTGGTGAAAATAAGGACTCACTTGAAAGTTCTAGGACCCCACTCACCACATGGGGCCTTCAAGTGCTTCTCCTGAGTGAGTAGAGCTGATCACAAGTGTCCTAAACAACTCTGAGGCTTGTTCCTTCTAGCAAGCACTACCCACTGTCAGGGAGTTTAATTTGTACAGTACTTTACAGTATTTACTGACTCAATCATACAAGGTATGGTTGATTCTTGCCGACAAGCACCTGCTGTTGTTTCAGAGATTAAACCCACACTGTTAAGACCACAGGGTTGACAATACAGAAAGTATTTCAAAGAGTTCCATCCTCTCATTAAAGACAGATAAGAGAATCTACCCACCCATATAGTTCACCCACTTCTACTGATTATAAAGAGCTAGCAACTGAAACTACCACCACACTAAGGGTATCTATGATCAAGGCAAACATCCAGAACCTAGATCACCATCAAAGGATCCACAAGCAAAACAAATGTTCTTACCCAACATATGGTACAGATATTCCTTCATAAATGAGGGGTGAGGAAAAAGCCTCTTCTAAACAAAAGAATATTAAAAGAAAAAAAAAAAAAAGAAGTAGTGACATCTCCCTCAGATGAGAAGGAATCAGTGAAACAACTCTGAAAGTATATAAAAATCACAGTATAAGGACATTCCCAAAAGAGAACAGAAGCTCTCTAGCAAAGGATAGCAACCAAAATGAAAACACTGAAATGACAGATGAAGAATTCCAATTACAGATTATAAGGGAGCTCAATGAAATCAAAGAGAAAAATGGAAATACAACTCAAAGAAACCAGAAACATAATTCAAGAAGTGAAAGAAAAATTCACTAAACAGATCAACATATTAATAAAGCACAACTTCAGGAAATGAAAAATGTATTTAAGAAAATAAAAAACACAACGAGAACTTTATATACTTTCTATACTTTAAGAATAGACTAAGACCTGGCAAAAGAAAGAACTTCAGAGGTTGAAGACAACTCTTTTGGATTAATTCATTCAATCAAAAATAAAAAACAGAGAATAAAGATGAATGAACAAAGCCCATAAGAAATATAGAATCTGTAAAATAGCCAAATATAAGTATGATAGGCATCCCTGTAGGTGCAGAATAAAATACATGAGGATTAGAAAACCTGTTTGAGGGAAATATAGAAGAAAACTTCCCTGGTCTTGCTAAGATTTAAACATCAAGAATCTCAAAATACATGGGAGATCCATTGCAAAGAGGCAATGACCAAGACCATATATTCATTGGATTGGTCAAAGTTAACATGAAGGAAGAACAACTGAGATATCAGGCCAAACCCAGAAGTAAATTACAATGGAAAACCCACCAGGATAACTATAGAATTCTCAACAGAGATCTTACAAGCCAGAAAGAATTGGGAAACCATCTTTAGTCTTCTGAAGTAGAACAGCCAGCCTAGAATTTTGTATCCAGCAAAACAGAACTAGAGAAAAATAATCCCACACTTCACGTGTGTAATCAGAAAAGACACTGAATAGCTGACACAATCTTACATAATAAGAACAAAGTGGAAGAGGCATCACCTTACCAGACTTAAAGTTATACTACAAGGCTATAGTAACCCAAACAGCCTAGTATTGGTACAAATATAAAGACATAGATGGATGAAACAGAACAGAGAATTCAGATAAAGAATGGTATACATTTACAGTCAACTGATTTTTAAAAAAGCACACAACAACATACACTGGGGAAAGAAGCCCTATTCAATAAATGGTGCTGAGAAAGTTGGATAGCCACATGCAGAAGAATAAAACAGAAAGCGTCTCTCTCACCACTCACAAAAATTAAGTCAAGATGGATGAAAGATTTAAATGTAAGGCATGAAACCATAATAACCCTAGAAGAAAAAGCTAAAAAAAACTCTTCTAGCTATTGACCCAGGCAAAGAATTTATGAAGAAGAACCCAATGGCAACAACAGAAAAAACAAAAATAAATTAATAAGATCTGATTAAAGTAACTTCTGCACAACTAAGGAAATAATTGACAGAGCAAATAGACAACTTATAGAATGGGAGAAAGTATTTGCAAGCTATACATCTATTAATAATAAAGAATGAAGGACTGGGCAGTGCCTGTGGCTCAAAAGAGTAGGCTGCCAGCCCCATATATTGGAGGTAGTGGGTTCAAACTCAGCCTCAGCCAAAAACTGAAAAAAAGAATAAAAGAATGAATGACCAGAATCTATACGGAATCCAAGCAAATTGGCAAGAAATAAATAAACAACCTAAATAAATTGGGCAAAAGAAGTGAACAGAAGCTTTTCAAAAGACAATAGACAGATGGCCAATAAACATATGAAAAATGCTCAGTGTCAGTAATCATTAGGCAAATACAAATTAAAACCACAATGAGATATCACCTCACCCCAGGTACAGTGACTTCTACTGAAAAGTCCAAATACAATAATGATGGTGGTATGGAAGCAAAGCAGAAGAAACCCTTCTACACTTTTGATCAGACTGCAAATTAGTACAACCTCTATGGAAAAAAAAGGGAATTTCCTCAAAAAACTAACAGTAGACTTACCATTTGATTCAGCAATCCTATTACTGGGTATTTACTCAAAGGAAAATAAATCATTTCTTTAGAAAGGCATCTGCACTCCAATGTTTATTACAGCACAATTCACAATTGCAAAGATGTGGGATCAACCCATGTGCCCATCAATTCATGAGTGATTTACTTAAATATGGTATATGTATAATACAGAATACTGCAACAATTTGGATGGAACTAGAGACCATTATCCTAAGTGAATTATCTAAGGAATATAAAAACAACCACATGTATTTGCTATTAAACTGGAATTAACCAATAAGCACGTACGTGCACAGTGGTAAGTAAAACTCAATGGAAACCAAACATGGGGAGGGAAGGATAGGTGAAAACCTGCCTACTGGGTGGAATAGCACTATCTGCCTATGGGCAAACTTGTAACCCTGACTCAAACACAGCAATCATGAGCCATGTTATCAAAAACATTGTACCCCTGTAATATTTTGAAAAACTGAAAATATTTAAAATAGCTTTCTAAATAAAAATTATTAATTTTTATTATAACATTTTAAGCAATACAGAAAGCCTATGATTAAATAAAAACTTTTAAACATTTATCACAGTGCCTTTGTCCCTGTTACAACAGCATTTTATCTATTTCTCTCTACCTTCCGTGTACTGCTCTTAGAGGGTTAAAAGCTGCCTCCATGTATGTGTGATCCCAGACTCGCGGCTGATGCTGGATACTTAGTTCTGCTTACTGAATCAAGAATATTAGTAAAGTATCACGAGAATGGAAACCCAAGTAGCCAATGTACAAAATACTAATATGAAATAAATAGATAAACCCCTACATGAAAGAAGAACACAATAAATTCAAGTGGGTGGAGGGGGGATGAGGGAGAGGGATTGGTAAGCTCTCACCTAATGGGCACAGCACACCCCATGGGCGAAGGGCTCAACCACAACTTAGACTTGCCCTAACAAACACAAACAATGTAACCTAATCATCTGTGCCCTCACATTAATCTGAAATTTTTTAAAAAGTTAAAGAAAATATTAATCTTTAATCCATTGAACCATGAGCACCATTGTGTATGTTTCTGCTTCTTGAACCATATTAAGGAGACCCTTATCTCCTAGCTCTATTAGTAGTAAATTTAAACAACAAAAAGAATTTGGTGATTTAAAACATCATTGATTTTTTACTCCATATAACTTCATTTTATTCTATAAAAGCTAGCATTTTAATTTTTAAAATTAGGTACCAGCATCCTTTGATATACATGCCACGAGCAGCACAAAAACTCATACTTTTGGTGTAAACTGGCTTCCTTTCAATGCTCCTCTCACCTCTTCCTCTGTTCATGTGTTCGATGCCACATTGGTTTTTAGCCTGCAGTCATCTCACAGCTCAATGAGGAAAGATCTCTTTCCAAGTTCACTCACATGACTGTTGGCAGAATTTAGTTTCTTGCTAGCTATGGGGCAGAAGACTCCCTTGGTTCTTAGCCACGTGGGCCTTTCCACAGAGCATCTCACAAAATGTCAGCTCTGATTACAGCAAGCAAGGGAGCAGGAGAGAGAGAGCGCCAGCAAGTGGAAGGGAATAGTAACATGCAAGTCATAGTTTTTTGTGACCTCACATTACTTTTGCTGAATTCTGTTTTTTAGCAGGAAGGCAGTAGGATCAGCCCACACTCAAGAGGAGGAGATTATACAAGATACAGGGAGGTATGATAACAAGCTGCCTATTATCCCATCCCATATAATCACCACTTTTCTCTTCTGCTATTACATTGTTTTCCTTCTTAAAATACTTAAATGACCTAGAGTAGCAGTGTCTACAAGTTTTTATACTGCCCGCCACCACCCTCCTACCCCAGCAATATTGGCAAATGACAGTTTGCCTCTCTTTCTAACCACCAAATCCACACATGATCCACACATACAGTGGAAATCCCCTACTTGTACGCCTGAATCAGATTCTTCAGAGTCCATTTAATTTTGACACATGGGTGATTATTTTGATCCATTAACCTTTCTATGTCCACTTTCCCCATTCTCAACTCTCCTACACGTGTTTATTGCATTCCACACTCTGCCTCTCATTGTCACCCGCGCTTCTGTTAACAATGCTCCTGTCCATACTTTCTTTCTAGAAACCTGCCTATGCATTTGCCCTATTGCAATATCATTTTCTGCATTACTGGGTACTTGCAAGTAAAAAGGACCTCTTCTAAACAGTTTCTTCTGCGGAGTGCTCCTCGATAGTAGAAGTTGACTGCTCATGCAGTTGTAATATCCAGCTTTTTAAGCTATCTTTTTTCGTTTTTCTTAGTGTGAGCTCAAAGAATCTTCCTATACCAGAGAGGAAGTGACTCTGCACTCAAAGTGAACTGGAAGGGCCAATAATTCTGGAAGACTATTCTAAAGGCAGCCAAGATTTTATTGCATAAATAGTTCTATCTTTTGTAGGGTGCTTATTTATAATTTATAAGTACCTTTGAGATTGCAATTTTATAAAATATTTTTTGTTAAGCCACTATGTGCTAAGAACCAGAGAAACAAACTTGAAAATAAAAACTTATATCATATGCAAAACCAACACTATTCATCTTTAAAAAAAAATAATTTGAAAAATGTTCAATGAGGAAATATCACTATATCAGTTTTATTCAAAACACAATTAAGAGCACAATATTTGTTAATTTATAATTTCAATTAATTTTTTTAAGGACATCCATTTCTTACATATATGTTTAAAAGGCAAGTGTATAAATTTTAATAATTTTTATTCATAGGAAGAGTATAGAGTTTCATAAATTACGTAACTTTTCTGACCTTTATTTATTCATTTTCCCCATTGTTTATAATCTGACTGATCTGTAAAGGTGCAACCATTAACCAATCAAAATGAACACACGAAAAGGTCAGTGTGTTGGGTACTATAGTCGCTTTTCAAAAAATGTGTCAGGCATTCAAATTCTGGCACGTTTTTTGTACGTCTAACCTCTAAAATAAATCCATGGTGACATAAATGAGGCTCTGGCTCCTTGTAAAACTTGTAAGAAAGTCTAATAACCTGTCTTTTATTTTCATATTTTAACGTCAGTCCCAGAAATTCTAGTAAGCTCAATATACGAAGTACTTCAGATAGGGATGTCATGCCATGTAACAAACTTGCAAATACTTTAAAGTCTGTAAATTTCAAAATAAGGACTTCTTTCATATTTAAAAATTACCACTTGTGCATATTTTGGAATGATTTGTGGGTATTAAAAAGGTAAAGAATATAATTATGACCAGAAATAGAAAAAAAGAAATAGGTGATCTTTTGATTACGAGTAGGCCATCAGCAAAGTCTACCAGTACCATTAAAGATATCAAACCATAACAGATGTAATAGATGCTGGTCCCACTCTGAGTGGAAGGTGAGGTCTCAGTGAGAGAGCTACCTATGTGGTCTCATTTACAGGGAAATTTTGAGAAGTTGGAGAAACCATAAGAGAAAGCAAATTTGATGGCTTGGGTATTAAATCATACACAGAAAGTATGTTCTAAGGTGTTAGGATAGGCACCTAATTAGGCACCAGCAGGATAAAACAAGCAGAGGCCAAATTGGAACTATTAATATATTTTCGCCCCTCTCTGCTTCTGAGAAGACGCCGTCTTTTCAGAAGTTTCAGGTTTCTAGGCCTTTAAGAGACCACATTTGTGGCTGATAAAAGCACAATGTCCAGAAGATCAATCAATTGTTGTTTTTAAAATCCAGAAACCTCACCGTGAGGCCAAGTTAAACCATCAACTCAAAGACAAGGGCACCTTAAAATGCCTACACTTCCCGTTCTCCAAATACAATTTTTAAAACTCTTATGTAAAGATAATTGCTACTTAGTCTGTATTTGTAAACCTACATTAATAGTCACATTTCTGTAGATCGTGTGGTATTTGGACTATTGCTAGTACCAATGAACTAATATCACAGAGTCTCAATGTATGTGATTTTTTTTACTAATTGCCTCTAAGGAGGACTAAAATGGAATTAATTTCTTCTGTGACTTTGATTTAATTGTTAAACCAGGTGATTGGATTAAAATATTCTTATTTTCATTGCAATCGTGATTTTTCTTTTCTACACTACAGTTTTATAAGCAAGTAGATTTGTCACTTTTCTCATATTTCAGCAATACTTTCAGAAAGGACATTTTTAACTTGGCTAAAATCCAACTGGTCAAAGCAGCTGTAAGTGTCTTGTCAATGAGAGAAAAGGAGGTTATGCACCAAGAAGATGGGATGACTTTCTAGAAGTCTGAAGGTAGATAGGATTCTTCTGGTGGGTTAGTGGGAGAGAGGGGACCCCCAGCTCTGAGTATACACAATGTCCGTGTAAAAGCAGTTTTTCAACATTAAATTGCTATGAATGATAAGGACTGGGAAAAGAAGCATATATCAAGAAAAATGAAGAGTTATATATGGAAATAGGTGTTAGGATCAACTTTGCACATGGATCTTCATATCCCTTTTCTTTGTTATAGTCTATGCACACAGGATAAAGTCACAGAAATACTCTTGAGAATGGTATGTTCAGTCCAGGAGAGACTGTGAATGAGAGCTAGATTGGACAGATCAATTTTAAAAATGCTTATGTGACTTTTCATCAAAAGGCAGAAGAGAGTTAAGACATTGCCATAAATGGCAGTGAGGAGAGATCCAAAGGAGAGTTCCCACCAATTCTTCCACAAACACCCTTTCCCATCATATGAGTAAGGCCATTGGCTCAGGAGCAACCTGTAGGAAAGTATGATTCAATAAAACAAAAGATTCTTAAGAATAGAATTAAGGTTATAAGAGAAATTTAATAATATGGAAAGGGATTATGTCTGTTTTTTGAAGGAAGAAGACTACGTTTACTTGGACTTCGGCAGTTGAAGATGAGAGGTTGTATTCATCTCCTTCCTTCCTTTGCGTAGTGACGAATCAGTGAACATGCTTAAGAGGAAAATAGTTGAACTTTCCAGAAAAAGCTTACTGTTGGGATTTGGAAGTTTGCTAGTGGGCAGGGAATACTACCACTACCATAATAACTTCTAGATGAATTGAAAAACTAAATGGTCAAAGTAAAACTTCCTATTTCTTTAAATGTGAATTGATATTCATATAATTGGGGCTGAGGAAAAGGTATTAACCTGAACCAGCCCCAGAGCTGGAACTGTAAGGGAAGAGTTTATATACCAACTAAATAAAATTTCAAATCTTCATGTTCCAATTAAAATGTTTTACTATTTAGTACAATCACTTAAAATACAATCTTAGAAATGTTACAAATATAGCTATAAAACATATGCAAATATATATTATTTATGTGGTAAGAAAATGATAGAGTTGTTAAAATGGATCAACATTAAAACATATATTTTTGTATATCCACAAGGGAGGGTAATGTGTACCTTGTTTCAAAAATACTCAATAAAAGGCAAAGCTCTGCAGCAAAAGAAGAAAGGCAGTGGATTTGTCATAGAGAGCAACTGTTAGGAAGAGTTTACTTCTTCCTGCTTTTAAATGGTATGTTATAGCCTGTAAATTGGTGAATAGAATAATGAGTTGCTGTGTCTCCCTTTCCTGAGTAAGTAAATGGCTTATTTTTTTGTTGTTGAGTGCTTCAGCACCTACATTTATTGTCTGACTGGACAACTTTTCTATAATCTATTAACTGCAAACCCTCTTCAGATATGCAGACTTACAGCCTGTAAATATGACATTCCTTTTATATCATGACAATATCCAGTGGCATCTGCTGGTAGTCTGTTTTGTACAAATATAGATCCATGGGTCTCTTCATTATTTCTATTGAGAGCTCTGATGATTAGATCATTGTGAAGAGAAATCAGTGTTAATACAGAGATTTCCAGAATTCATTTAATGAGTGAAGTGAAATAAAACTACAAAAATAATTACCCCAAAATGAAATCCAATGAAAAAAGGAATTTTATTTCTTCACAAAATTATGGGATAATTAAATCAGATAACAACATAGAACTAGTCCTGTGACTAAAATGCTAATGTGAATGTATGTAGGCAAAATGAAGGACTTTGTAAATTCTAGAGTGGTTAAAGTGTTAAAATCTTTTTTCCTATCTTAGGAAAACAGAATGAGAACAATGATAACTAGTCTAACTTGGTATTTAACTAAAAATTCTTTTGAAATATTCGAAATAGTAGTCTGTTTTCAACACTGGCAAAGATAAAGCATACACACGACAGCCTGTTTCTCCTACAAACTGAAATTAAAACTGGACATGAAAAGCAATAATCAAGTAAACAATCATAGGTAAATTTAAAGGGAGATCAGAATATGAATAAAGACCTATAACAGGAATGGGTTTGGTTTTTCTTTTCTTTTGTTTTTTTCTAATAGCTTTGAAACCAGGGTGGACAAAACTTATGAGAGAAACTCTTTCTAGCTAGAAATCAGGAAATTTGGCTTTTGTAAGATGGGGCATATGTAGAGGAATAATCCTCTTGGTTTTTGCCACCTAGCATTGCCTGAAAGCCAGTCCCTGTTTGAAGCTGCACTGTGTTGCACTGACAGTAGCAACGTGATAGAAACCAGACACAGGAACCTAGAACTGATAAATATAAACCAATATCCTTTAAAAATATATACATATATAATAAAATATTAGGAATCCAATCCAGCAATTCTTTAAAAAATACAGTACATAATGCTTTATGACCAAGTGCTTTAGACCAAAAATGTAAGGCTGTGTCAAAATTCAGTGTTCAATAAATACCACCCAAAACGTTAATAGACATATAACATCATTTCAGTTCATGCATCAAAAGCATTTGACAAAATTCAACATCTGTTCTTTATTAAAAACTCAGCAAACTGGGAGTAGAAGAGAACTTAACATCATAAATGTCTACAGACAAACAACAAAAACAAATACCACTAAGTTATAGTTATACTTAATGGTGACTGTCTGACTGATTCCCCCTAAGACAGAGTATAAGGCAAGGATATCGCTCTTACTACTTGCACTTGGCTTTATACTGAAAGTCCTAGGGAGATGGGTAATGCAGAAAAAGGAAATCAATGACACCCACATTACAAGGAAGAGATAGAACTGTTTCTATTTGGAGACAACCAAATAATCTACTTAAAAACATCCTAAATCATCTGTTAAAAAGCTCCTAAATCAAATACGTGCATTCAGCAAGCTGACAGTGTGCTAACTCAATACACAATATCGGTCATATTTATATACATTAGCAATCAACATTTGAAAATAGAAATGGAAAAAAGTACCATTTAGAATACCATTCAAAATAAAGTGCTTATGTATAAATTTGCCAAAATGTAGGCAGGAATTTATATTTTAACAGTTACAAAACACTGATGAAAAAAATCAAAGTCCTTATTAGGAGAGATATATAATGTTCACAGATTGTTTTCCAACTGAGATGTTAATTTCTCCCAATACATCTATGGATTCAATTACGTACAAACCAAAGTGTCAGCAGGATTTTTTTAATAGCAATAAATCAATTCTAAAATGTACAGGGAACAGCAGAAAAATAGGAGTAATGAAAGAATTTTTTAAAAAGAACCAAGTTGGAGGAATTACACCATGGGTTTTAAGAGTTATTTTGTAGTTATGCTAATCAAGACAATATAGTACCAGGAAAAAATGAAACAGCTACAACTACCAATGGAAAAGAATAGAAAGTACAAAAATAGAACCCCACAATATAGTTAACAATTTGGTGAAGGTACAAACAAAGGCAATTTATTAGATAAAAATAATCCTTTCTTTTTTTACCCTACCTTCTTCCCCTGGTACCCTTATTTACCCTTCACCTTTGGGCCCTGTATCCTTAAAAAAGGTTAGAGGCAGTTAAATCAGGTTGAGGTCCAATTTCATCAGCTCATTAACCAAGAATCTAACTATTATTCTTCCCCGCCCTCCATAGCACCATTGATGGGTAAGATTCCCAAAGCTGGGACAACCTAACACAGGATATGGAGAGGCTGCACAGTGGATTACATTCATAGTACCCAAAGACGGGTAAGATCACTCTGCGTTCAGTCAACCTAAGACAGGGACCAAACTATTGATGTTTGTGTCCCCATGACGGGTAAGACTGAAACTGCAAGAGCAGGCAACCTAAGACAGGGGCTATGTTTATCCGCCATACAAAAAACAAAAGAGGGAATTGTTGGGCCCTGCCATGTGCCTGAGGCCTAGTGCAACTTCCCGAGCC